>JACCGJ010001352.1:10153-25793 GCA_013407085.1 Atriophallophorus winterbourni | reverse complement strand
AAAGATGAAAATTCACATTGGCTTTTTGCGCTCAGCGATATGGCTTAAGATCGCGTTCAGTGGCGGTCTTGTTGTAGACATGTTCTTTGAGTGTTCGATTAATCTTGTCTGTTGTCAAGTGAAGTGGGGAGGAGAGCTTGTTATGATGCGTGACAGTGAAAGTCGTAAGGAAGACATCATGCTGATGTCGATCTACTCGTTCAAAACACTTGCTTGAATGCATGTTTGATTCGAGGTGTAGGCACCTCATCCCATAGTGTCTCTGTCCAATCTTTTATAGATTCAGTAGCTTTTTAGGTCCCACCCTTCCTCGAATCTTTAAATTTTTTACTATGCCATGGTTGTATGGCAGTCAAGCAAGTGATAATTGTTCCCGGTGTAATGCTGTCAATGAACAAATATTTACGTAAAAACTGCACGCGCATTTATCACACCACGTACTACATTCCCTCCCTTCAGTTGAGCACTCAGTCGTGTCTGCACTTTGGACACCATGTCCGATAATTGTTCCATGTGACGAATGCACTCTTGCGCAGTACACAGCTAACATTGTGGTCAATTGACTTGCCATTGAGGCTGTGTGACAGGCGGGGATAAAGATATTGTACCTAATCGATTGCGATGATGAGCAATCGTGCAATACCTTCGCACTGCGCAGCTAACATCGTGCTTAGTGGATTTGACATCGGTACTGAGCTGCATGAGGAAACACCCAGCAGTCTCACTGCCATTTTCGTTTCCATTCTCATCAGTTTAGTCCTGGGAAACCTGACAGTATGTTAGCTCACGCGCGGCACCTTGCCTGTATCAGGCGGCACCCTATCTGGAGCAGGCTTTCATACATACATACATACATACATACATACATACATACATACATACATACATACATACATACATACATACATACATACATACATACATACATACATACGTGCATACATACATACATGCGTGCATACATACATACATACGTACATATGTATTAGACCTAACAACCTTTCAACCCGGCTATAACGGTATGCAATTTTGTCATATTCCATGCTTTTTCATGCATACGTATCAACATAATTGCCCAAACCATACATACTGAAAAATACACTCGCATTTTACTTGATCAGTTGCCTTAAATCCTAGCGGGGCCAAGTCCAGTATTCTGAGCAGGCTGCATCCGTCACGTTATGACAACGTTAATAAACACAGTTAGTGGGCGATGGAGCCCAGTTTGCTTAGCAAGAATTTGTATGTATGACATCACAAGCTTGGATCTAACTAAAGTGCCGCACAGTTAGCAACTGCACAAGAGGCTAACATATTGTCAGGTTCCCCAGGCATAGAGACAGAAGGGGAAATGGCGATGAGACTCCAGAGTGTTGCCACATGATACCCGTTACAAGCGGGTATTAGGACCAGGTGGCCACGGACTGAGAGAAATGCTGATGCTTGCTCGCTTGCGATGGTTGGGACATGTTTTAAGAATGCCTACTCACCGTTTACCGTACCGCGCCTTATTCGCAGAGCCTGATAGAAGCTGGGAGAAAAGATCGGGTGGCCAGTCGATGACGTGGCGCGTTGGGATGAAGTAACTCACCGTAGCGCTAGGCTCAGTTGGGCGCATTCGTTTGCCTGGGTGGGGTCTAAAAGCTCCACCTAATAGTTGGCTGGAAACCTTACGCGAAATGGCTACAAACCGAAGTCAGTGGCGCCAGTGTATTTTATTATGTGTCATAATTTTTTATCCGGTATTATTTTACATAAAAACAAAAAACAAAACAAAAAACCAAAAAAATCGCATGCAGTGAAACTACAAAAACAAGCTGCTTTTTTGTGCATTTGCTTTTGCGTATTCCGCTTGCCTGTTTTCCCTTTTCCACGCGCTTGCTTATCTGCTTTTCCTGCTTCATATTGCTTGGCACTTTGCGGGTCAAGACTTGTGCTTCATGATGATGATGATGATGCCACATGCAGCTCACTACCGGTACGAAATCAATTTAGCAACCTATAACTCTGCGATGGCTCGATCGAGGTCAAGTTTACGGAAACATGAAACAATGCTTACCGGTTGGTTTGGAGTCGTTGGAGTGTGTATACCCATCAGCGATGCGTGTGAACTTCCCGAGGTCGTTCGCGATCTGTTGCCCGCCTGAGAACAAGCGAGAAAATGTACAAACAGAGTGGAGGGGGCTGCGATTAACATTTCAACCGAAAGAAGACCGTAACAACGCCACTGTCAACATCAAATGGAGTAGGAGAAGAAAAATTCCTAGACGACCGTAGCGTTAGCGTTCCGAAACTTATTTTGGGCATCTCTGGAAACTTGCACGGGAAAACTTGAAAAAATAATTATAGCCAAGGAACAAATTCGGCGGTCTCCAAGTAGTTGACCACTAATGTCGCCGCAGCATTTTGGGCGTACGCAGCTAAAAACCATTACTAGCAGCCTTTTCAAAATCGGTGCAGCACGTATTTCTGGCTGGGGTTACGACGATCAGATATCGCAATGGTTAGTTACGCCTCAGGATATGTCCCGAAACCGTGTTCACTGGCGGTCTTGCAAAGAGCAACTTCTTGGAGTATGTGTATGTTGTCAAGCGGAGTGACGACAAAAGCTTCTTATGATGCATGACAGTGAAAGCCGCAAGGAAGCTGCCATGTTGATGTCGCTCTACTCGTACACGAAACTTGTTTGATTGCATGTTCCATTCGAGGTGTAGTCACCTCTTCCCAGTTTGTTTGTGCTTACTCTTCTACAGAAGCCATAGCAATTTAAGTCCCACCCTTCCCATCTTTTAGGATTTTACTTTGTCCATGGTTGTATGGTGGTTAAGCATTCGTTACATGCTACCGATGTAATGCTATCCTTGATGACGATGCAGTAGAAACTGACTGAGGTTCGTTACAACATCAGCAAAACAAAACCCCGTCTAAATGCAATTTCAATTCTAATGATGTACGAAATCACAAGCCTGATCCAGGCAAAGCGCCGCACAGTCAAGGAATCCACGTGGACTAAGATACTGTCAGGTTGCCCAGACCGAGACAGACAAGGTAAAGGAAAATAGCTGTGATGGTGAGACTCCAGTGTGTACTCGCATGCAGCTCACTGCCGGTGGCAGATCAATTTAGAACGGTGTAGGCAACCGGGTAGTATCATGCCTACGTTCAACGATGCCGATGACAACGCTTTGTACCCCCCTTATCGCTTTGTACATCTCATTGTTTATGTTGAACGGCACTATATCTGTATCAGATTGTGCAAATATAATATATAATATAATAATAGAACAAACCATTGGAGCTGGCTGGTATTGTGATCCGGCGAAATAGTCAAAAGGTTGGGGCGTGCTTGGTTGACTGGCGTCAGACGGAGAGACGAAGTTTGGGATGAAAAAAGAATGACCACCATCAATTGTTGTTGTTGGATTTTGTGTGTGAACAATATCGGACGAGCTAGTAGCACCTGAATACGACGCAGGCTGTGTCGAGGGATAGTCATATGACTGAGCACGGTTGGCAGATCCCGTTGTTTGAACCGGGAGGGGAGGTTCTGAGTCCAAATGGGAACGATCTCGATGAAATACCGGATTAGTAGGAGTGTTTGGGTTATTTGAAGAAGGCGTTTCATTCTAGAACGGAAGAAAAATCGATATTATAAGGATTTATTATATGGACGGTTACCAAGTGACACAACGAATGGGTGTGGAATTGCGATGCAGCATGAAAAAGTGTGCTTGTGTGTGTTTGAAATCACAAGCCTTGATTCAGGTAACGTGCCGCAAAGTCGTAAACTGCACGTGGGCTAAGATATTGTCAGGTTGCACGGGCCTACACAGATATAAGAGAAAATGGCAGTGAGACTCCATCGTGTTTCCGCATTGTAGCTCAGTACCGCTTCTGAACCTATTTCGAATAATGTTGGCTACGCAACGCAGTACATAAGTACTGCATTATGGCACACCGATATGGTATGGTATGAAAGCACAAGCCTGATCCAGGCAAAGTGCCGCACAGTCAGAGACTGCACGTGGGCGATATTACTGTCAGGTTGCCCAGGTCTAGACAGATATGAGAAATAGAGAACAAAGATGCAACGTGAGTGTAGAAGTGTACCATTTCAATTTCGATTGAACTGCAATCATCAACATAAGACGAAACATGTCGGATTTGAGAGTTTCGCCTCGGTATTCATTATCGTAATCCATCTACGAAAACGTTCCAATGGATGATAGTGAGAGGTCAACGAGGGCAAGCCAACAAAAGGACAAGAGGGAATCCCAATCCTACGAGATGAGGTTAGACATCAGATGTCAGTTATTTCAGTGGGGCAACGTTCACAATGCACCAAACAAGCCGAGGAACGACCAAAGGTTGTCATAGCCGGCGGTAGCAGTGGGGATAAGCTCCCACTGTTTATAAAATGCACTAATATGGCGCGCATCTCAAATAGCATCTGACAGTCCAGTCCAGCTTCTGGCCTGCATATGTGGCTCCCCTAGCCCGGTGGAACTGCTTCTACCAACAGGAGAAGGGGTGAGGGCGAGTGGCTGGCGCCTGAAAACCAGTTTACTTCGGGCAGATGGAGCTCGTTAGCCTGGAAGGGCATTTCATTTAAGGGAAGGAAAACCTTGATTTTAAGCCTCCGCTGAATTGCGGGAAAGGCCAAGGGAGAAAACCCTGGGGAAAAATCTGGAACGGTTAGTTGGTGCACACCTGGCAACTCCCTGTTGCCTTGGCTGTGCAAAGGCTAGAGAAGCTGACTTGAACAAACGCCGAGTGGTGCTGGGGACGCCGCTTTGTACCCAAATTCCCGAGAATCTTCATTGAAGACGACTCATCCTCCAGGAGGAGACAGTCGCACAAAAGTAAACTAATTACGAACTGCCATCATGTAGATATACTACGTCAGATTGCGGCGTGTGCTACGCTAAATGTAAATAACGCTTGCAATCAATTTACCACGAATTGAAATGTACAGGCCCGAGACGATACGTATTCGCAGCAGTTGGCAATGAAAAAAGAAATTTTTTGCTGATAAATGAAAGTATGGCACTCACCCAGTTACCGCGCATTGGGGAAGAAGTAGAAAATGGTTGATTCTGAGAACAAAAAGAAACCGATTCTGAATGACTTGTCGATAGAAAATCACCAACAGCATCACCTGAATGAAGCCATGAAGAAAACAGCATGTGTTTGGCTGGGTCTTTGAATTGGTCATATTTTGTTGACGAATCAAAATTTCAGCATTCATACATTCTCTCTCCTTCAATTTTTCAATGGAAAAATATGTAGTCTAAAGAATAAGGAACCATGTAACTATACGCAGGGCAGGCTAGACGCGGTTTATCTAACATTATTAGCTGAGCCAGGCATTCATTATCATCATCATCAGAGGTAACAAGTACCACGTGCTTAAATGTCATACAACCATGACAGTAAAAAAAATTCTAAAGCATGGTATGTATGCATGCAAGCACAAGTCTGATCCAGGCAAAGTGCCGCACAGTCAGAGACTGCACGTGAGCTGAGATATTGTCAGGTTGCCCAGGCCTAGACAGATATAAGAAAATAGAAATGGTAGTGAGACTCCAGCGTGTTTCTGCATGCTGCTCACTACCGATGGCCAATCAATTTAGCACGGTGTTGGCTGCATTGCATATAAATACTGCACGATTGCACATCCGTACCGTCTAAAACATGGAAAAGGGTGGGACCTCAAAAGCTACCCAACCTACAAAAGATTAGGCATAGAGAAAATAGAATGAGTTATCTACACCTCGAATCAAACATGTATTCAAGCAAATGTTGTGAACGAGTAGAGCGACATCAGCTTCCTTACGACTTTCACTGTCACGCATCATAACAAGCTCTCCACGCCACTTCACTTGACAACAAACAATTATTAATCAAACACTCATAGATGTCTACAACAAGACCGGCATTGAACACAATTTTGAGCCATGTCACTAGGTGTAAGAAATCACTGTCAATATTGATCTATTGGACGGGTGGTACCAACCGCAGCTAGTTGAACAGTCAAAGCTCTCATCTGCTCGAGTCAGGTTTTGAAACCTATTGACAAGACTTTTGATGAGTCTTTCATGAGAAACATTTGAAACAGCAGTTGCAAATTTGCTACGATTCCAGATAGGACTCCGAGAAGAACATGCTATTCACAAGAGGCTGTAGGGTAAAAAGGATTCTCAAGTGACAAAAACTATAAACAACGGCAATACGTGTGATGAAACCATCGAGCCGTTTTGTATAAAATACAAGATGTAGATAAGAGGTAAGAACAAAACTCTGTATAGTATGAGTCATCGAGATTAGTAGATCATTTAAAAATATTTCTGACTGAATCGATCTAGTCGTAGGGCCACTATCATCATCATCACAACGAATATATCGATGGATATATTTCGGGTAGGAAATAGAACAACAACATACGCCAAAATGAATCGCTGGCATGTTATTTCGCGAGTTAATCGTTCTCGGAAGAGCACGGATGTGCTGTGCGGCTAACACTGCGGTGAAACAGACTGGAGTCTCACTACCATTTCCTGTTCTTTATTCTATCTCATATCTGTCTAGGCCAAGGCAACCTGACAGACCACGTGCAGTCTCTGACTGTGCGGCAGTTTGCCTGGATCAGGCTTGTGCATTCGTACCATACCATACCATCTCGAAAGCAATGTCTGGGCTAGTAACCAAGATACCTGACACTGCCTTAGAAGTTGTTCATAAACAGACTGTGGAACAGTACGTAACACATAATAGCCTGTAAATTCGTATTTTCATGTCGTAGCATAAGCGAAAACACGATCGGCAGCGCTGCGCCACAAAGATCACAACTTACAAACTGAAGAGGTACGCCGGCGACAGAATGCTGTTCCGTGAACGACATGGGTTTCTGGGTCTGTGTGTTGAAATTAGACGAAGGTAAGTGCTGTGTCGAGTTCGGTTCCATTGAATGTTGGTGAACGTAATTGAGCGAGGGTTGATCAGGGATTCTCCCAATTGGGGGCACAGTAGAGGGTTCTGCAACAGAAGGCTCCTCGAGTTTAGGTTGAGGTGTCGGCTGTGAATCACGTCGGATATCCAAGTTACAAACATCGTAGAATGATCTGTTGAGCTGGAAGGAGAGGAGGACAAACTCGGTAAACAAAATGCAGCTGTGAAATATGGTTTATGAGTTCTGACGAACGGAGGCAATTGATGATGAATGTATGAACAGGATTATCGGTTAACAAATAATGTTTAGAGTTCGCATGTGATTGCCTGTTCAGTATCTATGAACTAAAATCCGGATCTGAAGTCTTTTGTCCAGGCCTGGGCAACCTGACAGTATCTTAGCCCACGTGCAGTCTATGACTGTGCGGCACTTTGCCTGGATCAGGCTTGTGCTCACATACAATACAGTAAATGTAAATAATTAAGTGTATGTATGGAACCACAAGTCTGAAACAGGCACAGTGCAGCCAGTCATAGACCGTACGCGGGCCAAGAATCTGCCAGACTGTCCAGACCTAGAAAGATGTAAGAAATAAAAATTGTAGCGAGACTCCAGCTTGTTTCTGTCGGCAGCTCAGTATCGGTGACAAATCGATTTAACACGGTGATAGCTATATAGCACATAATTACTGCATAATTGCACATCCGTGCAAGAAATCAAAGCTTGAAACGGTAGTTGATCAGTCTGACAGATAGGCAAGCGCTAAATCCACTGACCTTTTTATTGAGTTCCGTGTATAAATCACGGAGTTGAGCAACCGAATTGAATGTCGATGAACTTTCACGCCGGCCGATCCTGCCTTGGGATAACTCCAACTCATCCACCTCGGGGTGCGATTGAAGGGGCTCCACCAATCGCAGACAGTTCTCGACCAAACTGTACAACACAGGAGGTGGCTCGGACAGACCGAACACGTTCAGCGCGTCAGCCTCTAGCAATAAATCTGAGCTCATGGCACAGAGATATCGATTGGCTTTGTTCAGCAATCCCGCATCGATCAGACGCGTGGCGTAGATCAATTTGAAAGGCTGAAAGGACAACAAAGGCTGAATGAAGAAACGACCGAGTTGCGAAAAATAGGGTCTCAGTGATGTCAAGCTTACGAGTAATTGCGGCAGACGATAATCCTCGTTGGCTAACTTCATTGCATATTCATAAATCTCCGTCAATTGGATAGCCTCAGTGGAAGCGGTAAACGGCGATTGGTTTTGTGCGTCCGACAATGGGATACCTATGAGCCATATCTTATTCGGGAGCCGATAACGTGGTCGGGAATTCGCTGCTTGGTCATACAGTGGTCCCATCAGGAGATAACACAGTTGTGCTGCATAGATGAGGCGTCGTGATAGCAAGCCATCCCCGAGACGTTCCAAGGCCAACAAAGCAAGATCCGGTTGGGCTGAGTAAGCAGCCAGAATCATTGCTAAATGAGGACGCCATTCACCAATATCTGTGCCTTTAAGATACAAAAAAGTATGAAAAAGCTTCACCGTGGATAGGGAAAATGTTAAAGAAAGTGCACCATACTTCTTCCATAAGCTGCATTTGTAACCGCTTGAGGTATTTGCCCAGCCGATAACTGATAAAAAGTCAAAATCGGATCTGAGGGAGGGATTGCACGTGTGAGGAACTTCTCCATCACTTTTTCGAACACCTCAGGGCCCATATGGCGCGCCAATGTGAATGCATGGCCCCAAAGTTGAGCGCGACATGCGTGATCTAAAGCTTTCATCGTCAATCCATGCATTAGCAACTGGAAAAGAAGAAAAGAAAAAATGACTAGACGCATACAATCTGTCATCCGACATGACATTGCGTACGGATTCAGGCTTTTGCTTTCCCACACACCTCATTTCAAAAGAAAGCTATGAAAGAGACGTATGTATGCATGAAATCAAAAACTCTATCCGAGCAAAGTGCCGCACAGTCATAGACTGGAGGTTGTCTAAGACAATGTCAGGTTTACCAGACCAAGATAGACGTGGGAATGAAAAAAATGGAGGTGTTTTCGCATGTAGCTCACTGCCGGTGGCTAATTAATTTAGCATGGTGTTAGCTGCAGAGAACCGAAGCGCCGCACGATGGCACATTCGAGCGGAGATGAAGATTAATCAAAAATAACAAGTCGGATCACAGAAAATTATTGTGTTCTGAGAGATATGGCTTGTGTTGGGTATTATGAGCATCGAATGAAACTTGCATTCAATCAAATTTTGTGAACAAGTAGAACGTACATCTCGAGTGAGAGCATGTATGTACGTATTATGTAATAAATCACAAGCCTGATTCAGGCAAAGTGCCGCACAGTTTAAGACTGCACGTGGGCTAAGATACTGTCAGGTTGCCCAGACCTAAACAGATATGGGAAAAGAAAAAAGCAAAGGCAGTGAGACTCCAGCGTGTATTCGCATGCAGCTCATTACCGACGGCAAATCAATTTATCCGCGGTGTTAGCTTGTGGTCCAGTACAACGTCTTATAAACTTGATCATCCGATCATAAGCAATTGATGACGGTAAAATACGAAATATTTTATAAGCCGACACCGTACACATCAGAACAAATGGATTACGTAAAAGAATGACTAGGAGAGCTGCTAGCTTGACCTGAAGCACCATCACCAACAATCCACTATTTTTATTTCTGCTTCCCCCCTCATATCTGTCTAGGCCTGGGCAACCTGACAGTATCTTAGCCCACGTGCAGTCTCTGACTGTGCGGCACTGCCTGGATCAGGCTTGTGCTTTCATACATACATACATATCACGTAAGGTTCTCAACCAACTATTAGATAGATATTCTGGACGGCACATAGATAAACGAATACGTCCCAGTGAGCCTAACCACACGGTGAGTATCTTTATCAGGCGTGCAATTTCATGGAGTGGCCACCAAGTCGTTTCTCCACGTCTCTACCAGGAGCTGTGAAAAGGCTCGGTATGGTAAGCGGTGATACGGCCTTCCTAAAACGTGTCCCAACAATTGCAAACGAGTAACCATCAACATTTCTCTCTGTCCATGGATTCTTGGTTCGTTTACAGGCATCCATATTTGCAACGTGATGCTGCCACCGAATGCGAGCAATCTTGTGAAAGCAACAGAAATCATAAACAGAAAGCCGACGGATATCTTCCGCTCGGATAGACCGGGTTTCGCAACCGTAGAGGAGCGCAGCACGCACGTTTGACCTTTAGCGTGAAGTGAAACATAGCGTAGACGTAAACGCTACACCCGCCTTGTGCAAGATCTCGTCTTCGACACAACCGATTGCAAAAATACAACTGCCGAGATGATCGAAGATATCGATCAGTTCTAGATTGGCACCATACATATTCTGAAGAGAGCCGCTTAGATAGATACGGTTTACTGAGTGAATAAAGATACGTGGAAAGTGTGCAGGGCAAAGGAAGAAGCCGGTTGAATCTAATCAGGAGAAAACGACAGAAAGCTTACCTCACGAAAACGGTCCAAAATTTTGTCCCCCAGACGCATCGCATTTTGTCCCGTCACTCGACTTCCAGAAACTTGACCACGATTAACGAGAACGCCATCAGATCCCAAGTATCCACCACATTCCGAAGCGGCTTTTGATGACCGTTGCAGCGGTTCAATATCTGATTCTATTAGCGCGTAAGGACTTTGACGTCCGCTGGACAACTCGCTAGCGGGAAGCGAGGAAAACGATTCTCGTAAAGATGTTATTCTCGACGATACCAAATTACTGCCGTCGAAGCGCATAGGGTTGTCCTGTGTACGATATTGTACAGAATACGGCAAATGACCTTCCAGCAAAAGACTGACTAAGTCACTCGGCTGGACAACCTGGATAAAAACACAAAAAACATAAAATGTAGTTCGCACATATTTTCGGGAACCCAGGAGGTTGATAAATCATTTTTGTGCTAACGAGATAAAATGATGACTGAATTGTTACACGACTCATTGAGTAAAACTAAAAAGCATGCTCATGTGGTCGCTAAAATGAATCTCCCATGTACAAGGTATTACCAGGATATAGGTGATCAGCAAAATAGTCAGTGAAGGGAAATTTTTAACGCATTGGTTATAGTAATTATGTAGTCCTTATTTTTTGCGTTGATGACACCATGATTTGCTAAAGCTAGTGAGCTGCATGTGCAAACATGCTGAAGTCTCGCGGCCTAGGTTTGGAAAACCTGACAGTATCTTAGACCACTTGAAGTCTATCATTAAGGGGCAAACTGCCTGCACGGATGTGCAATCGTACAGTACTTCTGTTCTGTGTGGCTAGCGCCGTGCAAAATTGATTGGCCACCGGTAGTAAGCTGCATGCCGAAACACGATGGAGTTTCGCTAACATTTCCATTTTATCTTTCATATCTGTCGGGGCCTTGGCAACCTGACAGTCTATGGATCAGGCTTGTGCTTTTATACATACATACATTGCTTCGAACCCGGCTTAATAAAATCGAAGCAATTCGAGTATCGTATCGCTTGTGAAATAGAAGCTTCGCTAAACCATGTGCGTCAATACCAGAGTTCAGAGTTAAATTACATTCATCTGGCCAATCCTGTTACCCAAGAAAGGCCCAAGTCATGGTGAGCGCTGAGCATTTGTATATAGACGAGTAAGATGATGATCAATGGATGCGCTACTCTTCATGCAATTAGTCCTTACCGCGATCGATATCGATTGGAGATAGATCGATAGTGCGGCCACAACACTGGAAAGGTGTAAAACATACCCCATTGTTTTTAACCATCCATTCAAGATACGTGATCAGCAGAGTGGCAGATTCCCAGTCAACTGGCAGTCGATCTTGTATTTCCGAGAGCTTATCTCTCAAAAACGCCAACACATCAGCTTTTAGTGTGGAGTATCGGTCGAGAGGGCCTGGATATAAAGTATGCCCAGAGCGGTCCCATGCTACCGCAATGGCGTTGTAGGCTCTTGCTTCTTCCTCTTCACCTGTCGCTCCCGCTTGCAAACTTGAAAGGCGATCTGGGGATTCCAAACCTGACGTTCCACTGCTGGATTCGTCCCGGTGCAAGCTGAGTTCCTGGAGCTGACTAGAAGCAGTGCCAACTTCCGAGGCACGTTTCGTGGCTTCTGAAACCGCTTGATGTGCTAATTCGGATAGATCGATCAGCTCCACCAGAGGCAGCTCACCATCGAATGGTCTATTCGGAAGAACCTGAAATCAATGGGATGGAATGAAATACTTCAAATGCAATATATAAGAACTGTAGCATCAAAAAGCAAGACAAACCTGTACGAGGATACCAGGAATTGAAAGTGACGCTTTGATATGTGGCATGGTGAACAACTTGGGAGTTCTCCGGCCAAGTTCACCGTATCCTGGCAGACCACTTGCCCAAAACTGAGCCGCAGCCGGGCCGTAATAATATTGATAATAGTAGGCGTATTCAATTGGATTGCTTGGGTTGAATGGAGGAATCATAGGCAATGTTTGACCCGTTTGGGGCTGCGGCAGCATAGCGGGACGTTGAGGCAAAACTGAGTCAGTCCTTCCCCTGGAATAGACTGACCTGGCTGAAGACCTCGAGGTAGGTTGATCGCCACCAGATATACTCTGGGCTTGAGAGGGAGAATATCCAGGATAAAACTGACTGTAATATTGCGACATCATTTGATACCACTGAGCGAATGGGTCAGGGGCTATAAGGAAAATATACATGTGACGTTTAAAATCTCAACGACGTGAGAAATATAAAAAACGTTCAATAAACCTTAGCATCTCGTTCGATTACCACCCGGTTATGAGATAGCTTCATGAATATAAACATCGTATGGAAGGCTCCCTTCGTTGCGACCGTAACGTTCCGCAACTAAAAATCACGTCAGTCGTCAGAAAGGAGTCTCTGTTACTAAAGTTAGAATATACAAAACGACAATTCGAGCTATATTACTGTATGGGTGCGAAACTTGGATCTTACGTAAAGAGCACATTCGGCTTTTCCAAGTATTTGACAACCAGTGTCAACGCAGCATTTTGAGATTTAACTGTTACAGTCACACGCGCAACGATGCTATCCAAAATAAGCTCCTCGGTAGCAATGTTAATATACAGAAGCAGATCAAACTGCACATCTTACGCTAGATAAGTCACGTTTTATCAATGCCAGAACACCGACTTCCGAAAAGGATACATTTTGTGATGCCACATACCGAGTGGCTTAAATCTCATGGCCGCCAAACCATCACATGGCGTACGCAGCTAAAAACCCTTACTAGCAGCCTTTCAAAATCAGTGCTCGGGGAAAGGAGCCAGCAAACAACGGCAAACATTATTTCTACAACCTACTTGGTTGTGGTTCTACACGTAACATCCACCGCTGCATACTTCTCAGAGAAGGAATTCTCTCTCCTCAAAATGTTTTGCAAACAACAGATGGAGAACGCCCGTAGATCAGATACATTCCATTTGTTTAACAAGATCTACCAGGCTAATAAGCGTATCCAAATAACACAAGGGGACAGATTCCCATCAATGGATATTGCGAACGCACGGTCATCGTCAGCGCTACTACATACACAGTACATAACCATTCTAAACACAGAGGTGTTTAAGCAAGTGTTTATAAGAATACATGCAGAAGAAAATATTAAAAATTCACTGAAGGGATAACAAATGGGAGATCTAAGCGCCTTCTTATCATTAACATCGTTTGCAATCAAGCAAGATTGACAGCTGTTAAACAATAATCAAAAATCGAACATTTGTTCATTTTATTCTTAAATTCAAAAATAAATCTCTAGATTTATTTGAGCAATATATATATATATATATTTAGGAGACTCACGTGTTTTAGTTTTTTTAGGAGTAATGGATCCATGATCGGTTAGTCGAGATTGCGATTTTGTCCCAGAATGACGTGATTTGGTTGCACGTTTGTCCAGCATCTTAGTTCTTTCTTGAGCTGTTGATGTCGTCGCAGTTTTTCTTACAGTTTTCTTCGGGTTAGGAAAAGAGACCGAGTCGACAGAAGTATCTGCTTTCGGTTGAGGATCAACTATCGTTGTACTATTTAGTGTTTTTTCTGGGGATATTTTTTCAACGTTTAACGCATTGTCCATTAATGAGTAGGAATTAGGCGTGGGTTCGTTGGAGACTTCATTTCCTCGATTTGCGCAAAGAGCATCAGAAATTTGAGCGGCGGAATTATAGTATGATGAAGCTGGAAATTGTTCATTGCTAATATTTTCAATTGGTCTGCCGACGTTATAGTAATTCCAGGAAGGAGCAGAATTTCCAGAATCTGTGTAATAGTTTATATCAGTGTGAGGTTCCATTTTGATTCATTTAACTGAACTGTACGTTGCTAATAAACAATGTAAATGGAAAAGTGTCGAAATTAATACAAATCAAAATGTACGCCAAGAAATGACGTTTCTGACTTTTTATTTTAAGCGCGCTCAGTTCAATGTTGAAGTTCAGATCAGTTACGTTCAGTTGGTACAGGACAGTGAATAGCTGATAATCTAATCAAGCGTCCAGAATTTCTGTCAGTAGAAAGCTTCAAAGTAGCGCCCGCCACTGTCAAAATTGGTTCATTGTTCTCTGGTATCCTCGTCGTTTGCGATGGTACGTCAGGTGTTTTCCAGGCCATGCCTCGGTCCCGGTATTTGTAGCTGCGACTGAGAAAAACTAAAAGTATTTCTCTTCACCAAGCCAGTGAGAGGTTATCTATGAAAAATTAGTATTTACATTTTTAATATGACATTTAACTTCAACTTCAAGTTCAATTACAATTTTCACAGGCTTCAATGTGGCTAAAAGCCACGCCTTTCTCTAAAAGTATGCGTTTGAGCACCAGAGTATTTAGTTTATACGGTTTTAATAGCTCTTCTGGTGGTAGAGAAAGTTTCAGGGAAACGTATATATGATAACTTGAACGTCTCTCCGCCTTTATCCCAGTGTGCACGCACTGAAACTTACATTCGAGGTACACAATGTTAAAACTACATTGGCCCAAATAGCATACAACAAATCAGCAGTACCCAATAACATCCATCAAAAAACGACGTTGTAGTGCCTAATCATAACGGAGGAGCTTCGTCAGCGGTCAATGATTACCACCCAGTTAGACTCACTAGTGTTGTGCTTTTCAAACAAGATGACTAAGAGTATGTATGACGGTATAGTAGTAAATGTCTTCAAGCTCGACTTTATTATGGCTTTTGAATCAGTCAACCACTGACCCTTACTTCTTACCCTCAGCCATATGTTATCAGTAGATCTACTGGGTTGGATTCGTGCATTCCTAAGTGACCGCTGATTTACTCTCATGATAAAAAAATAAATACTCCGCATGTGGGCACTAACCGAGTGGGATTCCTAGGGATCAGACACCGGGCCGTTACTGTCCCTCATCTCCGTTGATGATCTAGGTATTAAAATCCGCTCAACGTGTGATCTGTTTGCCCACGACGTAAAAATGTTGTTAAGTTTGACGACACCGATCTGCTAAATGACCTAGAAGCTGTTACGACATGGTCGGTTAAGTGTAACCTTCCCCTTAACCTAGAGAAGAGTCACTTGTTCTATACACTGGCAGGCAACATGATTGTATCTACGCCATCAGACCACACGGAGTTTCGTAGGATATGATTTACAATGGACTAAGGAGT
>JACCGJ010001351.1:62124-79133 GCA_013407085.1 Atriophallophorus winterbourni | reverse complement strand
GTTTGCGCACATCATGTAATTAAGCCTCATACGTCCAAATAAAGGAAAATAATATTTGCTAGCTAAATGAAAGTATCAAACAATGTGAAATATTCGATTCCATACATGTTGATTATGACGGAGTAATGGCTACTGAGGCCTTACAGCTTCAGATAAATAAATCATATTGATATTCATTCCTACTTTCACAGAATTTCAATACGTGTCACACTTGTGTATCGACAATACTATACAAAATGGGCGAACATATGTAACGGCAACAACTGCAAGTCATCTTTTAACACCAGTGAGTATTAAAATGGACCAGGTTTATTATAAGTTTTGAACATTTGTTTGGCTTTTTAACAGTATTTTAGATCTTTGAAAATTTATTAATTAAGTTGACCTTTTCAATTCGATTCAATTCCATTGAAGTTTTGGAATCACGACACTGTAATCTATTTTATGGAATATAACGATGTTTGATTTAGCATCTATAAAGAATAACCTGCTAAGCAATTAAAGAATTAAAACAAATAAACAAAAAAGGTCATATTAGTCTTTCATATGCCTTACATTGTTCAAAAGAATTATATGGTTCCGTTAGTTTAGTTTCAATATTCAAGATTCCATAATTTATGGTCACCAAATCACATGGCTTCACAATTACCATATCATAGTAAATATTCATTCATGAAAATGACATACTAAATAAACATGTGATTATACGTCTAGTCCAGTTGAATACATGCAATGAGTCAATTTGTGTGTTGTGCAACAAAATAAGTGCCCAAATTTCGAATGAACGTTTCGGCGCTAAGACCTGTAACAATCGTTTGATGGAGGGCTGTCCAAACGAAAAAGGCGAGTACAAAAATGAAATATCGGCTAAAGTTGATACCGAAATGGTAAATGTTGAGTGTCACTTATTGGCTGTGTTTAAGATTTGACACACAGTATTTGAATACAAGTAAATAAAATGATGTGGGGTATTAATTATATTGTAAGTTAGTATCACAGGAATGTGAAGGCTTATTTGAAATGAAGTTGGAAGTGTCAGTTATGCAACCGTTCATCGTACGTTAGTTTCAAGGAAAGTTCTTACGAGTTTGGTTGCACGATGGCATATATTATCAAGCAATAGTATATTCTTCTCAACCATATGGATCAAGCTACTGTGATGCATGAACTTGGTTGACATTAAATAGGCTTACATAATACTGCGCAACGTTTCAGGTGAAAACATTCTGAAAATCCATCGCTACATACCTAAAAGCTTGGTTGCACGGTTGTAGATACCATCTGGTTTAATATTAGCCAGTTTATTGTGACTCAAGCAGTACAGGCACTATAGTAGTAACCTCGTAGTCTGAAGGTCTTTATCAATACAGTCATTTGATGCATTTCTTATTCCACTCAATTTAAACGCGTTTTTAATTCAATTAACAGTAGCGATTGCCCCAAAAGAAGACATTATCTGTCTAGTTTTGCTTGCTTGATAGACAAAAAAACACCGGGAAAAATATCTCAATTAATAATTAATACCAAATCAGAGGTCAACGATTTGTTGCATTTTGCATACGCCTTTGTTAAACAAGAGTAAAACGTGACAGAACGTGCCTAAGGAATTAACGATACGTTTCGATACGTTGCGATACGCTTCGGCAGTTGACCACTCGATGTTCAAAATGTAACCAGTAAAAGGCGAGTAATAAGATCGCGTGGATTTGACGCAGATATTTACAATCACAATTCAAGTTATTTGGCAACATTTGATCTATGTGATTACACATCACACGTACATCCAAAGGAAATCCCCAAATTAACCAGCGGGGATTTTACGAATAGTCAGTTACGATGTTTTATCATAAATCATATAACATTCGTGAAGCATAAGCCATATTTCAAAGTAAAAATTCTTTCTTCGATTTTTGCAGATTCAACCGCTCCTCGACATCTTCAATCATGGTGATATAAAGATAAATCGCATCCGGAGACTTGTGAACCGAAAGAATATATTCGGAATGCAAGTCGATTTACGCGGTCCTAAAGAACCGAAGAATCTCCACGGTGTCTGGTTAGATGAAGCTTGGGTTTTGTATCCCGAACTCTTCCACAATATCCTGAATAGGCCACGTAGCGAATGTCAACAAAATTTTGAATTTGAATTTCTAAATGAGATCGGCGAGTTCCATTTATGTTCATTTGTAGCTGACATCGAAGACGATAATTTCATTATACTGTTACATTCCCAGATCAAATGTTCGGAGAGTTATAATTTATTTTAAACTGAAAATTGGCCAGATAGGTTTCATGCCAATTTCATAGCTGGCACAGGAAATAAATGCCCAAAATAAGTGGTTTTAGAATAGAACTATAACCATCATGTGCTTGGTTATACGTTCTATTCATTCATAATTCTAATAAGGTTCTACAGTTGAAAACACAACAGTTTATGCACTGTTTAAAAGAAAGCTGAACAAAATTATGATGAACAGTTTTAAAATCTCGTAAATATCGTGTTTCACAATTTATCATGTCAGTGCAATTTTGATTTGCGCGGCATCAATTGGCTTCAAAATGTACACGTACATGAATTAAGTAAAACGTGAATGAGAATAAACTTTATTAAAACTAGTGAAATTTTATATATTTATATAAAAACATTTTTTTTGTTTAATTCACTAGCAAATATTATTTTGTGATTGAGAAAAATAATGTAAATGAATATGCCATTTCAAAAATTATGAAACGCAATTCTCTGTCTTCTCCAATCAGACTCAAATACATGTGGCGATTAGGAGGATTCCTGATTTGCTCAGGATTTATCTAGTATTTTGGTCATAGAACTACGTTTTTTAACTACACCGACGCCACATTATTGCAAACGTTGATATTTTTAATTGTCAAAGAATGTTTGTCATAGTTTGCAGACTCCAAATTATTTTTTGTTTATTGCTATACATAGAGGTAATTTAACAACATTCACCTATTCTTTAAGTTAGATTTGGATCTTTTAAAATAGATTTTGATCGATGAATTTGTATCACTCGATCGTCAACCCCAGCAATCTACCATAATTGTCATTAAAGCATACGTTCATATCTCAATACCACCAGCGGAACCAAATTTAATTGGTGAGCGTTTATTGTTCAAACCCATTTCCACGCACTTCATTTATTGCGCTGATAAATTCAAATTATACTTAATCACTCATTCCTAGGGTCGATAATAAGTCAAAAATGTCATATCAAATCTATTGAATTCTCTCACGTTACTGGGTTAAAAAAACATTAAAGATTTTGTTATAGGTCTGACGTTGTTGAGTCTGTAATGATGATCTGAAGAAATGATCTGCTTCACAAATGGACAACACCGGAGTGAAAGCATAGATAAACGAATTGCTAACCGAATGAAAAAGACAACCAACTATGGAAATAAACTCTAAAATAGGATTTTTGTAAATCTTTGTTGAATTAATGACAAACGAATCAGTGTAAGAACAATTCAAATAGCTACATGTGAAACATTGAGTTCAACTGTCAAAGTGTCAATCTTAACTCACATGGAGGCAGAATAATTACGTTAGTTAAATGGTTGTGAGATCGCATTATCTGTAATAACGTCTATTCCGTTGTTCACAAAGGCAATGAAGATAATTAAAACATATTACGCCACATCTCCCGTTTCGATTTTTACACCCATTGGTCGCGGAAGTTAAAATTTATTTGCCAGGTTAACCATGGGCATTGAATCTCAAAACAAAATAGCATGCTAATTCATCTAAGCGTCTATTACGGCAAATAATTTCTAGTAATCAATCATCAATGTGAAGCTACAACTAGAAATGATTACTAATGAAAAATTTAATCCAATTTCTTCTACTTTGTTCTTCAACTATTTTAATCAAGTTGAATAATAGAACGTGTGATCTATGTTACATTAACTCAACTATACAAGAATTAAATATTATCAGTTCGGTTATAATCGTGATTCGCGGCTTTCATCTCACGAAATATTTCACTGCTTAGACAAATTTTGCTTCTCAATGATATTTCATGTTGACTCATTGAACCCTCAGTATACCACGTGCAACTGGAATTGGATTCGCTCTGGTTAACTCTGACAGGGTCCCCTTGTGATTCCGTGAGTCAATGTTGTTCAAAATCTGCCAATCTTTATGATGAAACCTACCCTGAGAAATAAAACTAGATATTATGATATATCGTAACTGAATAACTACAATCATAGTAATTATATTGTTTTTCATCCGAATAAATATATTGATCGATGTGTTTATATACCTGTATTTGTATGCATAGAAAATGATACAACTCGAATAGCGATTTTGAGATGCCCGATGCGTGCCTATGTTAATAATAATTTGATATTAATTTTTCATGATATTGGATATCCTTAAATAATTAACACTAATCTTTCTGGAACAATTTGTTTTATTGTACCAGGTCACACATCTGATTCGAAGCATTAAAAAGTTGCAGTCGTACTGCAGGGAGGTTGAGACAGGCATCACGAAACCTGTCTATGGCCATGCGTTTCTCGAGCTGCAATTCAAATCGAATCAATTCCCTGCTGAATTTCACGGCTCTTTTGAAAATCAGCTGAACTTCGAGGATATGATGTCGGTTCTATTGGAGACTGATGTGGTGGCATGGCAAATCGTGCCTATACCGTGCGAATGTGAGTTATTTTACAAAGTGTAGTGTGTAGTCAATCAACCAGTTATTAACTTGGTGAAACTCTAAATCTCTCTTCCCCTTTTAGATTATTTAGGACATATAGAACAACAAAAAATTCTGAGTGAGTTTAAAATATTATAATGTAAAATTTTACACTTTGTTATTTATTCTGAGTTTGGAATTTAAATAAGCATCCGCTTGATTACTTGAACAACACTGATCACTGTAATCTTTTGAATTATTGTGCGATGGAAATTCGCACATTAGCGAATTCCTAAATGAACGTAAATACAGTATTTGCCAAATTCAACATAATTTCGGTTTGTATATATTTTCATTCAGAAATTAAATGAAATGATTTTTTAGCCTTTAATGTGTGTAGCGGAAATTTATGGAATTGCGTTTATTATTTGGATTATCATGTTATTACTTCCATCTACATGGGCGTGGGTACATATGATAGAACAGCACTGTCATTGAAATCTTATCCAACAGTCCTTACAAGTCCAACTTGTTTACTTGTTATACTTGTTTCTTATAATTAAATCCTGCGTTTATAACAATGGCTAACCGAATCATCTGTGAAGATTTGCACTCTGGATGAACGTAACTTCTTTTGATTGCGAACGGCACGAATCCGGCGTGTGGTTTGTCTAATGGAATGGAATACAATGTAAATTCAAATTGTTGTCTGTTTTGATATTAATTTGTGTATCCAAATGTTGGCATGATCAGTTTCGTTGATAATTTTTAATCATAAACCTGAATGGAACTCACATGCGAAAAGGTTTTGGTTTTTAATCCGCCAGAGCTTTCAGTCATCTACAGAAGCGATAATTACAGTGCCACAGAAATATGTCAAAATGTAAGTTTAATTCGGATAATTCAGTCGTTTTTCGAATTTGATTTTAAAAATGTTTGCATAATGGAACCGTATAAACTCACATATTCAATCGCTAATGAACACAACGGATTTATTGTAAAAAAACCAAATTTATATATATATTTATTCTCATTCACATTAGGTTGAATGGAATACAAAAATAAATTCTAGCGACCCAATACAAAATTCATATTTATATATTTAATAAAAATGTTCTCCAATTTCGTTCACGTTTCCCATTGTTTTTAAGCCGGTCGAATAGGCTAAAGGAAATCTTATGAAATTAAACAAACAAGATTCATTTTCACAGATTAAAGTTCTTTGGTTGAAAAGCAGTTGCCCTCACTATAGGCGCCGTGGTTCCAGCTTCCTTCATTTGAGGTCGACCAAGGCAGTACATCGCGAACCCATGTAGTTTTCGCGCATCATAAGGTTTCAAATGACCGAAACTTGTGTTAGGTGACGAACAATATATTTAACGTTGATATTCACTATTAGACCGACCAACATAACTTAGATAACATGATCGACGATCATAAATTGGGATCAGTATCTGCGATCTCTAATTCGACGATGAAGTTTCACATACAGACTATAAATGTGCGATAAATAGCAATCTCTTCGACATCAACATAACAGTGTCTAACGGAGTGTTTTTATCAAGCGCAAACCATCAATCAATCAACAGCAAGATAATCAGTTTAAATTCATGAAAAAATGAATACATAATGCAACCTCTGCACATTTAGTGTATGAGTGCTATATCACAATGGTGGCGGTATCGGGTTCCATGTTCAAAATCCCAGTACGTTGTTCTAATAGATTTCTAGAACGCTCGAATCGACATCAAACAAGTAACTCTCGGTTCCTACCAACTTGTCGAATGCGTCTTGATTTTCACATGTTCACCGTTCATTAGGTTCCTAATAATGTTCAGGTTAAAAGAGAAAGATAACTGATAATAAAGTTTATTATATACATGGTCTGGGTTAAAACACGCACCTAACTTTTGTAGGCAGATTGCGATTACATCATCAAGATCCTCATACTGCTTGGTCCGATTGGCTTTCTTATTGTGTCACTCAACGAAATATGTACCAACTGCATCAATACAATTCTTTCAAACGCGTACTTTAAAAAATGCAGTAAATGTTGGGCTGCTGCTCATAATGGTAAAATGGTATCGGACGAAACGTACACATGAATTTCGTCTCTAATTCTTATTATTGTGGCTTTATGGCTACATGCACCCTTGTTTCGAGGTTGTCAGCTCATTTGGTTGAACGCTGCATAGCATCCAAAAGTGCATACTCAGCACTTGTTGTTAATTTAATGACGCATCTACAAATGGAAACATGGATCATTAAATTTGTATTGAATCACCTCTAAATTTTATGTTTAATTGTCTTATTCTGAAACATTACTACTACACTATGAGTAACCTTATTCATTCATTCATTCAGTACTCTCCGTGCCGGGTGGCACATGAGGCGAAGACAACTTCACGCCAGTGGTTCCGGTCTGTCGCTGCTTCCGTTGCCGTCTGCACCGTGAATCTTTGTGCATGTAGTTCGCGTTCCAAAGTTCTGCGCCAAGTTTCCTAGGGCCGTCCCCTTTTTCGTTTACCTTGCGGATGCCAGTGCATGGCTACCTTCGTATGCGAACTGGGATCCATCCTGCAGACATGACCGAACCACGGATCTGATGTCATCGTTTCCGTAGCAATGTAGGTTTTACGGGATAGGGTTGCTAGCCCTTAGCCCAACCCTCCTCCTTTCTCAGACGGGCTTGGGACCGTCCTTGGCGGAGTAACCTTATAGTATGTTAGATATCTAATCATCCATGAAATTATATATCCCCAAACGTTCAGTATCATATCCTTATAAGGCCATTCCCATATATGCATACACACAGATTGAGAAGTTACGACTGTTTGGATTAAGCGTGTTTGGTAAATGACAATAATGTATTCATCGATACCCGATGCTTTCGTATTTAATTATGAAAAACGTGTCTATATAATTATACAAATGTCTACATGTCTACAGTTTTTATAGGATTTAATCAAAAACAACCAAGAATTTCATGATTCAAAATTCAACATTCAAGAACTTTTGATCACAAATAGAACTTACCTTCACAAATTACTTTGCATAGAAAATATAAGGTCATTAAAAAGAAATAACGAATAATCATGTAATGTCACCTATAGTCTATTTGAACATTTAGGATCAGTCAATTCGCAGGTGTCGTCAAATCGTAATGCAAGAATAAGTTTCCAAATTTCGAATAAACGTTTTGAGGCTGGGATCGGTAACAATCGTTTTGGGAGTGCAATCAAAAGTAAACAAACAAATACCGAATGAAAATATCATCTACATCTAATACGTTTATGCGGGATCGTTAGTGTCGCTCAGTGGCCGATTGCCTGTTGTAATTAATAACGATTGAACACATTATCTTGGGGTTTGACACATTATACTTACTACGCACAGGTTGCTCGACAAATTAATCTTGGCGATGGGCTCATTTCCTGCAACGCAGAACGTATTCCTGATCAAATGAGTTTATTCCAAGTAGGATTAAATCTCAAGGTGTCGTCTCTCTATGCCAATAGTTCGCCGAGTTGGAACACACCGTTACTTCTGAAATCAAAGTGGATTCAATCGGCAGCCAACGAACGTTTCATCATCCGTCTCCCACTGAAGGATAAATACGGAAACAAAGATTGTTACGCTTGAAGTTTCGCATAAATATTAAGTTCGTGGAAAAATAAAGTTTCTTTCGTCATTGTTGAAACTTAAACTTGAATTGGGCAGTATTGAAACACGAAAGAATATAAAGAAATAAACGAATACTTGAAAAAGCGTAAACATACAAATGTTCTATTCGTGCGTAAAATAGTCTTAAACATTAGGGATCCATGATTTTGCACATCACAATCTTCTATATTCTATATCAAAAAATTCCTGGAGATTATATATTTAATATCATTGGTATACTGAATTTTTGGAGCTTCAAAGCGCCGTATTTATCTACAAATCAAGGTGTACAGGAGATAAAGATTCATATGTATTATGCTAAAAGTGGATTTCAAATGTTTGGGATTGGAACGCATTATGTGAAAGTTGATTGTCACGACCATCAGAATTGTCTGTCGTGCGATCGTCGATACTGAAGTAAAAATCTTCTCAATCTCTAGTAACAAAGCTATACTCTTACAAACCAACCAGTTCGACATTTTAGAATGTTTAACGTAGTTAAACGGACCTAGGTCCTAGTTTATTAAAATATCTAAGAAATGCAAAGGAGAGCTTCAGCATTTGAGGCACTAGCGAATAAGATTGATACAACCGCTTAACAACTGCGGTTCTACGCACGGGCTTAAAATTTGTTTTGATGCCCAAAGTAAGACTTGAATGCCAGGGTTTGATAGGGTTCGTACTACGAATCCCGATGTTGAAACACGGAATCACATAAGGGTTTTTGGACAAGCGCTAGAGGCATTAAAGTATTTTTTAAATGACTTATTATTTTTTAAAGTGAACTTTAGACTTGAGCGTGAAGATTGTGATTCATCTCCCATTCTATGGAGGTAGCAAAGCCTAAAATGCGTTGATCAGCATAGAGACATTAGACGCATAAATTCGGAATAACTGCACTTTTACCATGATCCGCGTGCGTTGGATGGGTCTGATACAAATTTAAAACAATCCGCGAATAAAAAGCTAGCCGTTAAACACCCAAATGATTCCGAACCAATAATCCATTCGAGAAAAGAAGTTACATATCCACCAATTGTAATGCACACTCTCTGAGTGTCATTTATTTGTATATTTATTCATTGATGAAAAAAAGGTCAAAAGCTGTGCTTGGAAGAGCCACAAAAATATACACCGTTTGGATTGTGAAACATATCGGAATATTGTTAAAGATTAATATCGAACGCGAAAAACATACTTGTTCATGTCGACATCTAGGGATTTATTGAAAATGTCAAGACTCCAGATTGTACTATATGAGTAGGTAAACTGTTACACAATTGCACCTGGCGAATGGAAAATGCATCCATCTTTACTTAGCGAAAATGATCTTAAATGCCTCTATACCAATGCCTAATGCTTGCTTAACATTGTACCGAACTTGTCGATAGGTGTGAGACAAACGACCTCAGTTAAACACCAATACCGAAACTTGACTTTTCACGCAAATCCACGATTTTGAGTTAGGGATTGTTGACATGTCACTGCTCCCCCGATACCGTTCATCACGTAGAGGAGGTGTTGCACTTTTTTGTGATCAAATGCAGATAACTCACGAATTCCGACTTGGTGCTTCAGGACACGCTATGGTGCTTGTGGACAATAACTACAGGCGAAGATTGCACAATCGGCGTATTTTATAGTCCACCAGCCCCCCGGCAGTGTAAAATATGACTCTGCTAGACAAGGTACGCTTGATTGCCTCGAGATATCATAAAACATTCATGATTATGGGGGACTTTAATATGCCTAACTTGGTGAAGACTAACAAAATTTCTCAGACCTCCACTGCTGCAAACTTCTAGCAGTCTTTAAAGAAATTCCCTTTGATAATCACGTGGGAAGCAATACAATATTCATAGGGACAGATATGCCTTCAATTTTCTATGTGATCTTGACAACTGAAAACGGATCTGTGGAAAAAATTACATAGGATTTTTCGCTAGGTTCTAGCGATCATTTGGTCTTGAACTTTGATATTCTCTGTCCAGCAGAAGGGACAAACGTTACAACAAAAATAGTCGGAAATATATGCCTATCTAAAATTTCAAACGTCCTAATCTCGATTAAGGATTGACAAATTAAAGTCGTTAAAGTAAATGAGTAGCGGGCTAGCATTTTGACCAAGCTTAACCGGAAAACCAAATTTGACTCAGCATTCGTACGTAAACAGCGTAAACATGCATTCGGATTAAAAATCCGCACTCATAAATTATTTCACATGCGAAATATGTATTGGAGAAACCGGTTGATAAACAAAAGCACATGAGAGACCATGCGAAACCTCAGGAACCATATTATTCAACTTATTACTGAAGACAAAATAAACTATCGAGCTGATATATTGTCTTAAATGGAGCGGAATCCAAAGTTTATTTACTAGATTGTGAAAAAGCACTGTTCTGTGGAACCAGGAGTTGCGGCCTTCCGGACGCACTCTGGAATGACCGCAAATGCAGCCCACACCGCGAATATTCAAGTTAATTATTATGCCACAGTATTTTGTCGGAAGGATAGCTTGGATATACAGAAATAAGGCATCCTGTACCATTGGACACAATAGAAATTGGCAAAGAAGAGGTGGTGGGAACTCTACTATCGTTGAGTTTCAGAAAATCCCCAGGTTATGATGAAATTACCACCAATATACTCAAGCATTTTGGAAAATGTCCATACGGACCTCTGATTCAGTTTTTCTGCGAATCGTTGTTCCGATGTGTCATACTCACGGAATGGGAATAAGGTTTATTCTCCCTAATTTTCAAAGGAGGGGAGCGTTCAGAGCTCGCAAATTACAATCCTGTTAGCTTGTTGCTCACTGTATTCAAGTTGCTCTAAAGGATCTCGGCGAACAAACTGAGGTAATACCTTGGAGAAATTGTTATTTTTTCCTGTTTTGATCCCTTCTCCTCACCCTTGAAGATTGGGATCGAGCAGTAGATTTTGGGGATACCGTCCATGTATTTTACCTCAATATGTCGAATGCATGTGACCACGTAAACCACAGTATAAGCTTACAGCAGCTGGATCATTGAGATATCAGATATACTAATAGCAAGTTTAGACAATTACCTGATTGTTAGGCTTGTTCAAGTCTCTGGGGACGGTGCTTTGTCGAAGTCAGTAGCCGTGACAAGTGGAGTGCCACAGGAATCCGTCTCGGACCTTTCCTCTTCTTGCTTTATGCCAATGACATACCGGCTCATATCAGATGTAGGATCGTACTGTTCGCGGACGATATATAAGTGTGATCGAAGATAAATAAGCCGGAACACTGCGTAATGCTCAAGAAGGATCTGAACAATCTTCAGGTTTGGTCCCTAAAAATCGCCCATTATTCAATTTCCAAAGCGTCACATGTTAAACCATGCAATATATGTGGAGTTCTAGTATTTTCTTTGTACACAGCCTCTCGTGGCATAATTGACAATAGGACTTTGGTGTTTTTATAAGCAACACCCCAGGGATGTAGAGTCATTACATCTCCGTCTATCGAAAGAAAATCACAAAAATTGTCACTCCTAAAGTTAATTTTCGGTAGGTTCTCTAAACAGACAAACCCTCGATAAAATATGCAGTTCAAGTGTATTTGACATGACTTGAAAACATGTTTATTCTTTGCGAAGATTATACAAAACCAAACTTGTCGTTCGACTCAATGCAGCCCACACCGCGAATATTCAAGTTAATTATTATGCCACAGTATTTTGTCGGATACAAATAGGGAATCAAAGCCCTGAGTTTATTCGATTATCCACGTCATCGTCTCTTTAATTATTTGATTCTAGTGTGCATTCTTTTAAATACCTCAAATCACAAGTTATAATGCTTATTTAAACTACGGGGCTCGCATAAGACAAGAACTCACACATTTATCCTAACTGACTCACTCGCGACTCTAATCTAGACAACACTTTTTGCTGTGCGTGTTAGTTTTACTTGGAACAATCTACCCGATTATGTTGTAAATTCATCAAATCAGCAGAATTTCAAGTGAAATCATGATGCCTTTTTGACCCATAACACGTGCATCGAAGGAAACTATTCATCTTGCCCACAATTGGAAAACAATTTCACTCCTTTTGATTTTCACATGCTTCTTGAACTGCTCAGAAAGCAACCAAATCCCGTTTTGTAAAGCTATATTCTATTTAGACCATTAAAATTGAATTGAACATATAACCAATGTAATATATCCTAATGAGCTACACATTCTAATGCTTTTATGTGTCAAAAGATGTGGACTCTGTACAGTTTAATCTGTAGTTTATTCAAATTTCAAAGTTCAAAGCAATTCAAAGTTTTAATGGTCCAAAAAGCAAATACTTTTAAATAGCCACAGTTTGAAAATATAAGGAATGCATAAAGGCAACACAAATGATTTAATAACATGGAAAGTCAGCATGTGTATTCAGATGCAAGGTTGGATTTAGTCAACAAATAATTGACAAGTTCAGCCTTGAACAAGTTCAGGCTTGATGCGCAAGTGATATGCGGGGGCAGAGAGTTCCATATAAAACAAACTCGGACAGCAAAGAAAAACCTTCGACAATTTGATCAGGAGTGTGGAATAGTTTACTTGTAGCCCTGAGATCTGCTACCACGTGTATCTTGCCGGTGAAACACGTGTACACATGGGTGATCCACTGTATGCAGAATTTTGAACAGCACGATCAAGTCACCCCTGAGACGACGGTACGAAAAGTCAAAGAGGTTTAGAATTGCAATATATAGCACAAGCTGAAGACGTACTGGACACAGGTCACAGCGTTGATTTTGATAACGTTGAAGTGATAAAGGGTATAAAATCATACATGAAAAAAGAGTTCACGTTGTAGCGGTTGAGATAACGAAGACTGTTAAGAATGCAGTCAATAAGTTGGATGTAGCTGATATATCCACAATCTGGCTTCCGGTCCTGCATCGGATGAACATTAAAGTGCATGACCCCTAGTGTGCGCACTGATTTTGCAATCGAGCTAATTGGTCAACAGATGCGAAGACCAAAACAATTAAGGCATTATACGGCACGTAGGGGCGATGGTGCGTTAGTTGATATTGAAAGCGCCTGTCTATCTTCGCGAGCTCAGAAACCAAAATGGACTTTGCAGTTTATAACGACCTTAGGATTGATCAGCTGAATGGAATATAAGCATGATCTCTGTTCGAATAGTTACCTTGGTCTGACGAAGCTTCTGAGTCACAAGCTAAACGTTACCCATAAACTAATCTCACCGATTCATTACATACTTTCTTTTTTCATTATTATGGTTCCCCGATCGGTCACGAAAATTTTTCATCACATTGTGTCAATTATTGTTTGCTGCATTTGGTTGCCATATTAGGCTAATTTATTTGTTCTTGAAATTTGTACTCCAGATTTTGTGTTATTTTATTTGATAGATAATATTTCGATGGTAAAATTTTAACTCGAATTTATCTATCGTTATATAGATGGGAATCATTGAATTCGTTTTGAATTGAATAAAATGTTTTCGAATTATTTTGCTCAATTTTCTGCTGTTACGCTCCTATGCAATTGAGGTTTGTATGAGTATTATTGTAGTAACGTAGCATATATCAAACGTTGTTTTGAATTCGTCGAGCTCACAAACGTGTGGTCGCCTTGGACGTTACAACACTGGCATTAAATTCTATTATTTTCCATTCTGTTCGGCGCAACTACGTTTATACACCGTTATAAGTGAGTGAAGCAATTAATAATTATTTGTACTGCATACGCGTACATGTATTTAACGGCCGGAAGGTAATTGTAAAACGCGTGTCGTCGTTTAACAGCCTACTGAATATTTCACTGGTATATTTTCTTTTTATATTCTTGCAATCCTGGAAGATGTTCATTTTTAAACAAGTTCTCCGTCAGCTTTATTATTGTGCTGGTCTTTATGTTGTATGAACTTGCAAATGTTGTAGAAAACTGTTTATTTTTAAGAGAGATCTATTGAACGAACAAAAAACATGTCAATCCAAAATCGGAAGAATAAAGCAAATTAATGTAGTTACTACGAAAACGAGCTGGAGTATGCTAAGTAAATATAAAAAAGTTATCGTCAAAATAATTAGGCGACAACATACCTAAGTTGATACTTACAACTTGCTTTAATTTTAGGATGAGCATACAGATTTTGCACATGACTTACTAACTTCAGCAATGTTCATTATTAAATTTTGAAATAAAAGCGCAACATTTGGGCTCAAATTTCTTGTTCTAATATTTTTGTTCGGGTATTCGGGCACTCAAGTTTTCTATATTTTACGACAGCTACTCGCTCCATATTTTATTCCTTTCCCGATTTTTACGGATTATTAATTGAAATTATACTTTTACATGAACAATACCGTTGCAAGCGCTGCGAAAGAGATTGTTCATATTGAATCAGACAGTGTAGTCATTCACAACATGACAACTCATGCGATTGTGATGCAGCTCCATAGGGGAAATCGACCGAAGGAGAGCAACAACAACAATAACCAGATGACTAGCTGCTATCCCAGCGGTGACTTTTATTCTTCCTCCAAACAACTTATAAGTTATCTACTTTCATGAATTGTATTCTATTGGATTGCAATGAAACTAGCTACTACCTGCCAAGTCCAAAAGAATTGAGGAATTCTACGGCACGTATGGTGGTTGTGTATCTATTGATATTGATCGCGCCTGGCGATCTTGAAGACTAGAGACCCGAGCATGTGCTGTGCAGTTCTTACCAGCTAGGATTGATCAGTGAATCAATTTTAAGTTGGAACTCTGTTCCTACTGACAAAATTGGTATGCCGAAGCTTCTGAGTCTGAAGCGAAAAGTTGCCAATAAACAGCTCTCTCCGATTCATTACAAACTTTATGTTTTCATGATGATTATTCCCCGATCGGTAACGAACATTTATCATTGAATTCATGGTTTCTCCCAGTTTAAATTCTTTTTATGATACACTGTATTAATATTGCTATCTTCTCACGTTGTTTAGGAGATAACATTTAGCAATAAACATTTCAGAATTATGAATTTCGAAAGTACTGAAAGAAATGATATAAAACAACTGATTTATTGCAAACTTTCATTTTCCTGAATAAGATTCCCCGATGGGTCACCAACATTTTCCACTACATTGCTAAGCAACTGAATTTGCTGTGAAATATTGTGATGCCACCATATGATAAACACGGTATATTTCATTTTGCAACTTACTGTAACGTACAAAATGCATGTTAATATTTATTCGCAAAAAAGTTACTCTCATTGCGGAAAGATTGAAATTAAATTTTGTTGCAGTTAGACGAGCGATAGACCATGAATGCTCGTTTGTGAGCCTCCAAATATTAAAGATGTTATTGCCGGACGTTGAGCCGAGATACAGATGAAGAGGTCAACAAAACACCGTTTGCCGTGAGTCATTAACAAATACAAAAATATCATCTGAAACCATGAAGGAAAAGTGGAAGTCGATGGTGTATTGTCGACTGTTACCCATTTTCGAATGATAAATGATAACGCAATTTAAAGAAAGATAACAACAACCTTAGCCAAAGCTTCATTTCTTTTAATTTAACCTTCATGGTATTAGATGACTTTTAGTTTTGAATATAAAATGACTCATTGCAATCGGTATATTGTTGACCTCTTCACCCGTATTTCGGCTCAACATGTTGAAGTAAGCTTTTTTTGCAATTAAATCTACACTATTTGGAGGCTCACAAACGAGTATACATGGCCCTATCTCTAGGCTAACCGTAACAAAAATTAATTTCCATAGTTTTGCAATGTGTGAATCAATATTAACATGCGGTTTGCGCGTCACAGTATGTTTCAAAATGAAATATACCATGTTTATCAGTGAGTAGCATTGTGTTAGTGACCGATCGGGGAATCATATTCATGTAAATGAGAGGTTGCAATGAATCAGTTGTTTTATATCATTTCTTTCAGTACTTTCGATATTCAGATTTTTAAAATGTATATTGCCAAATGTAATATTCTAAACAGAAGATAAAAATGTATATACTGAAAAAAATATAAACCTCTGAGCATAGAGGATCGGATTTTGCAGTGCAAGTTTTAAATAAAGTCTTGGACTTTAAAATGAAAGCAACAAAAGGGGTTAGCAAAGTATTTGAAAATATTCGAGACCGATCAGGAGTCCATAATCATGAAAATAAAGTTTGCAATGGATCGGTTGTATAAGTTTTTGGTTACGTTTCGCTTCTGAAAACAGAGAATGTCATTTAAACCTGAACACTGTTCGTACCGACACTCTTGGTCTGACGAAACGTCTGTGTTCAGAAGCAAACATTTACCAAAAACGTACTATAACCGATTCATAACAAGAGGGGTTATTACGTACTACAAAGGCGACATACTAGGAATTTCTTAGGCAATTCAAGTGTAAATGAAGGCTCAGTGAGTCTAGATTGATAGATGAGATTCATTGAAACCCGTAGGTGGAATACGAAAATCACATCACACCCTCAGTCTCTATTGTATACTTGCTTTTGTATTTTGACCGTCATTTCCATTCTATGATATATTTGATCAGCTGCATTATGAAGGACATGATAAAAACCAAGTTCAAACTTTATGATCACTGTTGCATAAGACTGGTATGATTAAACTGTTCCAACATTATCCACGTTTCCTTAACAATATATATATATATATATATATATAT
>JACCGJ010001351.1:0-61124 GCA_013407085.1 Atriophallophorus winterbourni | reverse complement strand
CGAAGTTATGACCAAAATTGTCAGAGCAACAAAAATTACGTCCGCACACCAGGTAGACAAAGCCCTTATCCCATATTACACTAGCTTTGCAGAAGCAGGCTGTGGTTGACCATTCCGAATCCTTTTGATACATCAATATAGCAAGCATGAACGGAGTATTCTATGTCAAGAGACGTTGTCCAATCGTCCAGAGTGATGGGTATATTTGAGAGACAAGATCAGTTTCGGCAAAACCCATGTTGCGCTGCCGATAAAAATCGTTTAGCTTCAAGGTGACACACGATACACTCAATAAGGATGTGCTTCATAACTTTCGAGATGCTGGGAAGCAGATTAACAGGCCTTTGATTTACCACGTCGGAACGAAGGTTACAATTGTCAATTGGTGTTATCAAACGAGCTTTCCATGCTGTCGGTACGCAACCGTCGCAAAGACGTTTGCTTAAAAGCTCAGCTAGACTGTATGAGAGCTCTCTATAAAATGCACGGAGAATTGCTGGGTTAATGTTGGACCCACCGGGAATTTCCTCGTATTTAATCGCCGCAAGTGTCAATCCACAACGAAATGAACCACGGTGAAATATCTATTGTTTAGGGCAGAGCACTTGAGAGTAAAAGCTCGCAAGAGCATCCGCTGTCTGTTGAACAGTAGCAGTCATTCCTTGTTCTGTCATGAGCGGAAAACAGCTGGTTTCACTTCAGTTCTTTCATTCACAATTTTGTACAATATTTTGGATTTTATTCCATTAAATCCACCATGCGTTGCTGTTACTGTTGTTTGTTCTGCCGAGCAATTGTTGGCAATCTTTTCAGCAAAATTGAAAGTGCGGGAGTAGCAAGATCACAATGAATGGTACAGGCTCTCCATTTTCAGTTAAATCTATTTTATGGTTCTACTGTGAACATAAAAACGGAAGATGTGGACATCTTTGCTGAGAGTAAATCGAGAGTTTTATTGCATTTGAAGGTAGTTCAAAAATGAGTTATAATTTGTATTCGAGTCAAGGAAATCTAGTTTGACCTCGTTTATTTCACATATTGCTTCCTTGAGTTTTTAAGAGATGACTTTACGGATGACCTTCGTCTCGTTTCTGTGTCTCGAATCATTGCAGATGTAATCGAACTCGAGCACAATTTCGTCACGCCACCCCAATAAAGCATCGTCGGCGAGTGCTTCGATAGCCGGCGCGTTCGAATTCAAAACATGGTCCAGATTAGCTGGCAGATCTGTTCCTTTCATTCGTGTGTTGTTGAAGATGTGGATGTACAAGGGTACCAGGTCAAATACTTCGCGACGTTTGTGCTACAGTGAGCTCGTTAGATGCTGGTCTCTCGAGTATACTTGCGGAAGTTTGAAGTCCCATGTGATTATCATATGACCCTGCTGTCCTCATGAATGTTTCTCCAGACTGGCAAAATTGTGTAGCGTCTTATCCCCGACCAGTCTGTAAGGAGACAGCTGCTTATTTTGTGGTCTTCCGACAGATTTAACACTTTTTGTGTCTTTCCATCAGATACAGTGTAAGCTTGTCGCAAAACCTTATGAACGTACTTTTCCCAACCCCTTTGATCAACAATGTTCATCAGAATTAATCTATGTTAACTTACTCTGTATTTGATTGAAAAACCAGACAAATAGATCAGTTCTGTCGGACGACCACAAAAAAGGGTTCTGGTTTTTCTCGAATGGTCGGGCATACGACGTTACACAAATGTGCCAGTCTGGAGAAATAATCATCAAGGCTTAAACGCGATCTGACAAACAGTGGACGGTAGCTCAAGCTGAGAATACAATGACGATAGTCCTGGGTTCGAATCCGACCAGATACATGCTATACACTGCTGATGAGCTCAATTTAGTGCGAATCCGCAATCTAGTGCTCCTAATGTGGACCTTTGTGATCAACTTTGTGATTATTTCGAAAGGCTTTGTACTGATGAGTAGTCCCAGTAATAATAATGTTTTACACAACGATGGTTGAAAATAGAGCGAAGGGTGCTGTGAATATGCAAGCTCTGTATTGCATTAAAACGCTGCTAGTTGCTTGAGCATTTCACTTATCACATACTTAAGGCATCAGATTAATTTATGCGGCTCACGTAAGTCTGTTGACTGTATACGACAAACTGAAACACACACTCCCCTTCCTGGTAACCCGTTCATATTGGCGTCGACGAATTCATGGTTTCTAAAATTTGGACTGTATAAATGCGATGTCAGTAAACACAGCAAAGCTTTCATAACAAGGATTCTTTGAGTATTACTTTAAAACAAGCTGGCAGGAATGTATTGTCTTACAAAAAACCATGAGTCATTGTCGCCAACAAATTCGGCTTCTAAATCATAATCCTTTGGGTGATCACACCCCTCAAACGATGTTCAATTCACGAAGAAATTAGAAATCAGCTGAGTATCTCATTTTATTTTCGCTTCCAAAAATATGATCGCGGCAAGTAGCTCGCAACCAACATGAGCCAATGTGCGATTTTGAGCATATTCGGAGTTTTCTCTTCTGGTCCTGGAGATTCTTTTCGTTTAATTTTCGTACGTGCTGCACTACCATCATCGGACAAATCAATACTTCACTTAGGGTCGGTCGGTCAAGTCGAATGATTGGTTCTTCATCGGGCTCCGTGGATTTTTGCGCGAAATTCTGCTAACAGTATAGCGGTCTGATTGAGGGATTCACGGAAGCCAGAAGATTTTTAAGGCAAAGGCTTGTCGTTTAATATTCGTTCTATCGTTTAAGGGTCAATATATAAAAGCTTCGCTTTCTGGTGCATCTGAGAAAAATAATTGCTATTGGAAAGCTTGTTTATCACCGCGAATGAAGCTGATAAATTTGTGACGCAATCGTCTAAATTGAGCCCGAAAATCAGCTGTGTTGGTATCCTTGTGAAACTCCCAATCTATTGCCATTTTTCAGCCACTATTGAGTCCTGCTTCGTAGTAAAAATATCTTACTTTGGGACGTGTTCTTCAAAACAAACATTGAATGTTCCTCCAATATAGATTTCAGATGCTGTTAGAAAAATCGCCAATGACTATCCAGATCTGAGTAATTTAGTTGTACGAAACTAGTGCTTTGTAACTTGGCACACAGAGCACGGTAATTTACCATTCTTACGCATTTCGTTCCTTCATTGTTGCGCCTAGCGCTACAAACGTACTCGAACTCTAGGACAACGTGATCGTTTCGTTCGAATAGCGGTTTTTAAACGATATTCTCTACAGCTGTGTGATCTGATGTGAAGATTCAGTCTAAGGTGGACGTACGGTCTGATCCCCTCATAAAAGTAACTCAAAAACGTGGTTAGAAAGGGGTGAAGTTCTTATTCAAGCTTCTCTGATGGATGATCATTCTGGCTATAGAGCTGGGGAAGTTAAAATCCTCCATTATCAATATTTGCGTGTTGTACCGCGTTGTTACATAGCGCAAAGCATTAATCAGATTATTGTTTAGGTTGAAGGTTTTTGTTGGAGAACGATAGATCACTCAAATATAGTATTTGTCTCCTGAAGTAAGAGTCAGAGAGAACCAAATTGTGTCACTTATATCAGTGATCTGGTCGTTCATAGATCAACAGATTAACAAATGCACAATGTAGATTGATGCTCCTCCGTCGTCACCTAAACGGTCACGCCGAAATAGAGACATGTTGTGCAAAGAGAGTTCATCTTCTGAGGCATGGAACTACGTTTCTGTTATTGCAACTAGGACTAGCGACGTTTCATTACAAATCTCGAACAGTTCGATTACTTTATTGATAACGCTGTTTCCGTTTGTATGAATGCACTTAATCGTATTTTTCGTGAGTTATGGCGGGAGATGTAAAGTTGAAGCAGTAAAGTTGAGCCTCAACACTAATTGTAAGGTTAATTATAATTTTACAAGTTGCAATTGCAAGTTACTTCCCGTTAAAATGAAAGACGATTGAAGAAACAAGTTTTCACTTAGAAAATAATCGGAAAAGTAATAAATAGAAAAATATGTGAAATAAGGAGTTATAGTTATTTATAAAAATAGGTGAGTCATTCGATAGTAGAAATCGTGTTGTACACTCAACAATTAATGAGTAAGTAATGATGTGTAAGAGAAAGGGAGGTGAGCGCAATAATATATTAGAATTTTTTGTTATGTTATCACATCATCACATTTTTCATCAGAGACTCCACACGATCTGATTAGTGAGATCTAAATTCAGGTAGGGATAATGACTTCAGCATCCGCAAACCTCGAAATGAGACAATAATCACAAACACTATCTTCACTACTAGGGAATGTGTGGGATATTATCAGTTTGGAATGATATTGTTGAATCATTTTGATGGTAAATATCGGTGAATTTGAATACTTTTTTTGAATGAGGTGCGTGTAGAGTATTTTCGGTTTGTGAATATACGAAAACTCTCACCAACCAAAGTTGGGTTTGCTTGTAGATTGCAGTTTACCTAACCATGTATGTAATAATTCGCAATTATACATGATAAACATGGTTGGCTGTGGAAAGTCACCATTTGCTTATGGAGATATATTGCAGCAAATATTTGCAAATACATAAACAAATTTGGTTACTAGATATAAGGCAGTTAACTGACATCAGTCATTAGGAAACGTGAAATGGATTTGCCATAAACCAACAAAGTTGGATGTTTTGCAAATTCAAGAAACTATGTGAATTGAATGAATTTTATACATTGTATTACATGTGTTACAACTGTCAACTTAATATGTAGGGTTCGTACAACGTGCCACGATGTTCAAACAAGAATCACATAGTGACTCGTGGTCAAGCATTCTTGGCGCTTTTGGATGACCAAAGTGATGTGTTGCTCACATCCACCGAAATTGCATTCCACTTCTACATTATTTTTCCTTAATATGATTTCCCGATCAATGACGAAAATGTTCCACTATATTGCAAAGCAACTTAATGTTTTAGGAAATATCGTGATGCCCTTCTATGAAAAACAAGGCCTAGTTTAGTATGAAAATTACTTTGACGTAGAAACCGCATGTGAATATTTATTCACACAATAGTTACTCTCATTGCGGAAAGATTAAAATTGAATTTTGTTGCAGTTAGCCCAGCGATAAAACGGAGTTTATTATTTTGTGAGCCTACAAATATTGTTAATGTAATTGCAGAACGTTGAGCCGAGATACATGTGAAGAGGTCAACAAAACACCATTTGCTTTGAGTCATTCATAAATGATAACGCAGTTTAACGAAAGAGAACAGCAACATCGACAATTCGTCATCCCTTTCAAGTTATCCTCCATGGTTTTAGATGAAAATTGGTTTGAATTTTAAATGACTCATTGCAAGCGCGATAGTTTTGACCTCTTCAGGTGTATCTCGGTTCAACCTGCTGGAACAAGGTATGATTTTTGCAATTACATCTACAATATTTGGAGGTTCACAAACGAGTATACATGGTCATATCGCTAAGCTAATTGTAACAAAATTTGATTTCAATTCTTTGCTATGTTTGAATTAATATTAACATGCGATTTGCGCGGGTAGATTATTATGTTTGACTCCACATATAAAATCTAATACATGTTTATCTAGAGAAACGGTTCTAAATCTATTTACATAGATCTGCTTCAAATGGCTGAAAGTAACAGCATAGATTAGCAACATAAGGATTATCATATGTAATTTTGAAGTAACTGTAACTAAACTTTATCGAACGGACAATCTTATCGGCCAGTTCTGAGTTTTAGAATCATTAAGGTTATGAAATGGATATTGATCGTAGTGTCTTGATATATCTGAGAAATGCAAAGGAAAGCTTCAGCCTTCGAGCCCCGAGCGAATAGGTTTGATACAAACAGTTTAGAAATGCTGCTAATTGCACGGCCTTAAACATTCTTTTTATGTCCAAACAAATTCGTGAATGCCACAGTTTGATAGGGTTCGTGCAAAGAAACACAATGTTAGAACAAGGAATTATTCAATGGGTTTCGGGAAAAGGCTAGAGTCTTTGGAGGTTTGTTAAATGGCTTATTATATAGCGAACTTAAGCCAAGAATTGAGCGAGAATATCGTGTTTCGTCTCGTGTTCCAGTGGGGCAGCAAACATAAATTGCATTGAACGACATAGAGTCATTCGACTTATAAATTCAGAACAACTGAGCTGTTACCATGATCCGCATGCTAAGCAACTTAATCTGTTATGAAATATCGTGATGGCACTCTCTAAAAAACAAGGTATAGTTCAAAGATGTGTTGCTCACATACCCCAGAACAACTGAGCAGTTACCATGATCCGCATGCTTTGTAAGTGTCTGGAAAACAAATTCCAAACAACCCGCGAATTAAAAGCGAGCCGTTTAACAGCCAACTGATACCGAAACAGATAATGCTTTAGAGAAACTACTCAGCATTTTACAACAATCGTAAGGTGCACTCTGTCATTGTCATCTGTACTGACATTCCTGTAGAAAACTATGTAGAAAAATGGAACGTACGGTGTGGAATTATGAAGCTTACAACGGCACTGCTATTAGTATTTACCCGTTTTACTAAAGCGGGTAATTCACCTCCTAACAATGAATTCAGACTGTTGAGGGTTAATATAGTAAATGAGTGTGACCTGGAAAAGGTTCTAAGTTCCATATCTGGCAAGCAAACCTGAGGATAAACAGTGAGCTGAGCATGAATACAGATGATAGAGGTGTGTTCTTGGTGTTCTTGGATGACTCTTTAACAATAAAGAGTCTTTAAAGAAATTCCCTCTTATAATCACGTGAGAAGCAATACAAGATTGAGATGGACAAATGTCTCAAATGCTCGATCTGATCTTGACAAAGTGCACTAAATTATCGTGGCAAACAAACTTATCAAATACCTGGAAGAAAATGATGTATTTTCCTTTCCTGTTTTACTACTGTTGACGATTGGACACGATCAGTATATGTTGGGGATAACATCTATTAGTATTACCTCGATATTTTGAAAGCTTTTGACCGCGTAAACCACAATATTTTCTTGTAGAGGCTGGATGGTTGTTTTATCATCGGGTGACTATTAGCCTGTTTAAAAAATTACGTGACCGATCAGCTTGTTTATGTCAATTTTGTTTTACTTGGATTATGTAGCCAACTCAATAAATCAGCAGATTTGAAAGGGAAGACATGACGCATTTTTGGTCATGATGATTGCACCAACGAAAGCTATTCGTATTAAACACTTGCATCTACATTTGTCATCGAACACGATTCGTGCCATTTGGATTTTTACCTGATTCTTGAACCGCTCAGTTAGCAACCAATTACCGTTTTGTAAAGCTTAGTGCTTTTCAGATAAATAGAATTGAATAAAGTTGATTCGATAACCAATGTAATGTGTGTCTTAATGCGACAGATGTGAGCAACATATTACAATGCATTCAATGTATCAAATGATGTGGAATCAATATGGTCTAAGCTGAAGCCTTTGTAGTCGAGAAGATTATATCTTTGTGGTTCGCACAAAGTAACTCATTGCGAAATTGTATGTCATCTGTTGTTGAACATCTCGTTGGAGAGAAAAGGAAGTGCTGGGGAATGAGTAAGCGCCTCGAGTAGTTGTCCAAGAATCACTTCGTGATTCTGTGTTTGAACACCGTCCTTCGTTGTTTGAACCCTAAGCAACAGTGACATTCAAGTGTACACTTGATTACCATTTATCCACTTTTTTAAAGCTCACTGAACCTAACATTACTGTCTCCACCTGATGACGGCAAGCAGCCAGAAACCGTATACCAAAGCACGCATTTTCGAATTTTGGTTTGAAAATTGTATTCAGTGTATTGATGTGATCTTCGCAAAAAATTACGTCACGCGTTAACATTATAAGTTACTAGATTGAGCAGCAATCCCACCGAAGCCAATCGATATCACTCGCGGTGTTTCGCAAAGATCGGTGCTTCGACTTATATTGTTCCTGCTCTGGATGAATGGCTCACATAACCCAAACGACAAATAGATAGTTTAGAATGCCACACACATAACCATATGAAACAAAATCAGCAACGTGCAAATTGCAAGCTGCTTAACCATTTTCGGATAAGTATTGCACATAGCATTAATTGTTGAGTGTACAACACACTTTTTTACCATCTTACGAATCCCTTATTTTTATAAATAACTGTAACTCCTAATTGCGCATATTTATCTACTTAATACGTTTTTATTATTTTCTATTTGAAAACTTGTTTCTTCAATCGTCTTTTATTTTAGTGGGAAGTGACTTGCAATCTCAACTTGGACGAATATATTCGACGTTACAATTTGTTTTCAGGATAAACTTTACTAATTCCATGTTAAAGGTACAAATCTATTTCTCTGCGAATGCACGTGCATCTTATGCCAGCGATAGCCGGTGTGTTATTAGTGTGATGCTTAAAATGCAAAGTATTGTGCAATGTTAGCAATCGATTGGAATATGCTTAGGACCGATCGTTTATTCAAAATTCAAGGAAATTTGAATACAATCGGTTTGAGTAGATTTTGGGTAACGTTTAACTTTTGACACAGAAGCTTCGACAAAACCAAGGATGATAGTCAGGACAGAAAACATGATTAAGTAGTAGTCAACCCATCACCACTTATTTGACCTTACCGCTAAACAGCCTATAGTGTGTCACGTTTCGCGGGAATGACCAGGATCAGTAGTGGCGCGATGTTGATGACACATTTGTTATCATCGAGCTAGATCAGTAAGAGGCTTTCTTCAAATATTTACATGAAAAAGACACATGTATTACTGTCACAAATGAAGTGGAATCATGCACATGCACACTTCCATTTTTGGACTGTTTAGCACAAAACGTATACGCGAAAATAAAAACTTCTCTCTATCGGAAACCTATCGATAAAATGCTGTACTAAGATACATTTCCGCTCATCCAAGACAGGTTTTCAGTTCCAAAGCTTGTTGCGTTTTCCATAAGATAGAACACCTGTGCAGCGACGAAAGAGAACGAAAACAATAACATAATAAAAACGTATTAATTAGATAACTATGTGCAATCAGGAGTTACAGTTATTTATAAAAAATAAAGGATTCATAAGATGGTAAAAAGCGTGTTGTACACTCAACAATTAATGAGTAAGCAATGATTTGTATGAGATAGGGATGTGAGCGCAATAATATTTAGGAATTTTTTAGTGATGTTATAACATCATCACATTTTTTCTCACGAACTCCAAACGATCTGTTTAGTGACATTTACATTTAGGTTGGGACAATGACGGTAGCATCCGCAAACTTCGAAATGAGTCGGCAAATCACAAACTCAATCGTTATTACTATAGAATGTGCGGGATAATATTAGTTTTGAATGATATTGTTAAATCATTTTGACGTTGAATATGTGTGAACTAGAATACTTATCTATATTGAATAAGCTGCGTGTAGCATATTTTTGTTTCGCGTTTGTGCAAAAACACTTACACATCATAGTTTAGTTCGCTTTCAGATTCCGGTTTACTTAGAAATGTATGAAGTAATACGGAATAATACTTGATGAGCATGGTTGATTACTGAAGTGAACGATTTGTTAATGTAGATGAATGGCAAAAAATATTTGCGAATGAAATAACAAATTTATTTGGTAAAAATAAGGCAGTTAACTGAGATAAATCATTAGAAAACGTGAAATGGATTTGCCATAAACCAACAAAAGTTGGTTGTTTGCAAACTCAAGAAACTGTGTGAATTGAATGAATTTTATACATTGTATAACATGTGTTACAACTGTCACATAGATATGTAATTCTTTCCGTTTATGTTGACATTGCCATGCTTGTTGTGTTTGCTAACATATATATTAAACAGCATTCGCAATTTGTGAATTCTATATATAATACGTACGTAGGTTGGAAGTGGTAAGTCACCAGTATGAGCGATACGACGTAAGTGAATATAAGAGAATGGTAGTGTAATGGCCACTTATAACGGGAATCGAAATAATTCTAGAATTTGAAAGTTTTCGTCACCGTTTTGCAAGCTCGATAACGCACGATCTGCTAAGTGTTCTACTAAAAAGATCATCATTGACATTAAAAATAATTATAACAATCGTCACAAACTTGATGGCTTTTGACTCCCATTGGCACTAACTTTGAATGGGATTTATTATTACATCACAATGATTGAATCAGTAAAGGAGAGGTTCAATCTGCGATTACCATAAAGGTTTCACAGTGACATGGGTATACTAGTAGTAGATAAATAAATAAATAAATATTATATATTAAATCTTGCAAAACATATATAATTGATGTCAAATATGAGGAAATACCAATTTTAGTGGTGCAGGTTATGCGTTCATGACGCTCATTGACTTCTATTAGCGACTGGAGCACGTGGCCAAGAATCACATATTGGTAATCTATTTGACCATCGTGCTTCATTGTATTAAACTGTGACATAGAAGAATAACCTGTTTATCATTGCACCACTGAACAGACGTTATTATCTCCATTTGATGACGGCAAACAGCCAGTAACCGGTTGTGGCGTGTAAGGGACGGGGTTGTGAGCACCAAAATATAGTGGCCATTTCGATTGGTTTCGACTAATGAAATGTCAAGCAAATATACGACTAAAATTACGCGTTTTGTTGAACATCGATTAGATTGTTTTGCCCGAAACGGAAAGTTTATCACCAGAAACCTACATGTGATTTTGAAGTACAAACAAGGTAGAAATCGACCGAATAAAGCCACCAACGAAAACTATTGAACATCCAAATTTCAAGTTGAATTCCGATAGTGCAATACAAAGCATGCTTATGATTGCTGACATCTATCCACTCTTGTGATGTGTTAGTCTTTATACTGGAAGGAATAAATTAAATCTATAATGCAAAGAACTTTGAGTGGAATCGGTTAGAGTAGTTTTTGAGTAACGTTTCACTTCTGAATGAATGGCTCACGTAAACCAAACGGCAACAAGATAGTTCAGAATGCCACATACATAAACATATGGAGAAAAATCAGCAACGTGACATTGCGGTCCGAATATTATCTATTATCTATATTATTATGATTATCTATTATTATTATCATTATCCATATTATCTAACACCGGAACATAATTAGGTTCCGGTCAACCCACCACCACTTATTTGACCCTACCGCTAAACAGCCTATAGTACGCTTACCGTGTATCACGTCTCGTGGGAATGACCAGGATCAGTGGTCGATTTCCCCACTAGTGTGTATCCATATCAATCTGATACAAGTGAACACGGGCAAGCTCAGTTGACACGGCGGTCCACATGCGTGAAAGTACATAGCTAACGAGGGTGAGGTTAACCTATTTTTGAAGAAAAACAATTATCTAATTAACTAGTAGGTATAAAATGAATAATAACTATTTATCGTCGCAGCAGTGCCGAGCGCCAGATTGGGTATATTTCTAACCCATCCACCTTATTGACCGCCAGTCGACCTGCCTCCGCAATTTCGACCGCCTCCGCATATAGGCCTTCGCTATACGGTTAAATACCGCGTCTTGATATTTCCACATTTTCTTGATTAGCCGCTCTGGTTCGTATCTTAAACGTCTTCCGCCTAGGCGAAATCACGAATAAGGGATTGATATTCACTCGCATATCGGGGCTAACTTCGGAGATGTTTTCGGTGTTCTTCGATTCTAGTGTGAATTTCCATGGCAGCCTACCATATGTAAACACCCTAACAGTCCTTACAGTTGATTCTGTAGATGCTGTTCGTGACGCTAGATAAAGGTGTCTTATCCTTGAGGAGCATCAGAACCGAACGGATAGTTTTCTCTTTCTTATAAGACACACGTATGGCTTCCTGGTTAAAGATTCAACGTATCGCTTAAGATGTGCATTTTACGTAAGGTATACAAACTGTATCTCGCCAATTTTTCTCCGATTTTTCTGACGGGTATTTTACCTTCATCAATTGGCGTTTTGACAAAACGTTTTAAATAACCGTGGTCAATGATCTTTTGGCTCGCTTGACGGTGTGCCTGTTTACGGTCTCTTTCGTTGCTGCATAGGTGTTCTATCTTTTGTAAAATGGAACAAGATATGGAGCTGAAGACTTGTCTTGGATGAGCGGAAGAATACCGTATTACAGCATCTGTATCGATAGGTTTCCGGTAGACAGAAGTTTTTATTTTCCTGTCTACTTTTTTTTGCGAAACAGTCCAAAAATGAAAGATTGATTGAGCATGACTCAACTTCCTTTGTGACCGAAATACGTGGGTCAATTCCATTTGAATAATTTAGAATGCCTCTAACAGATCTCGCTCGATGAAAACAAATGTGTCCTCAACATTGCGCTACCATAATTGTGGCTTAAGCCCTTCATTTTTAAGGGCTTTGTTCTCGAAATGCTTCATATACATGTTCGCAAGTACTGGAGATATCGGTGAACGCATCGCCAACCCTTCCTTTCGTCTATATAATTGCTCATTAGATATGAAGTGATTCATGCTAAAGCAGATCGATACGCCGTTGAATATTTGCTGGACGCTCGAATTTGTACGATCGGACAAACTGGCATCAGATTCCAAGGCCCGTCTAGCTAGTTGTAACGCACTAGTTGTATCAACGTTGGTGAACGAAGCGCAAACATCAAAACTAAAGAGACGGTATTGATGAAGAGTCATCCAAAAACACAAAGAACACCAAGAACATACCTCTATCACCTGTATTTATGATCACCTCACTGTTTAGCCTCAGGTTTGCTTGCCAGATATGGAACTAAGAACTTTTTCAAGGTCACACCCATTTTCTATATTAACCCTCAACAGTCTGAATTCATTTTTAGGAGGTGAATTACCTGCTCTAGTAAAACGGGTCAATACTAATAGCAGTGCCGTTGTAAGCTTCATAATTCCACACCGTACGTTCCATTTTTCTACATAGTTTTTTACAAGAATGTCAGTACAAATGACAATGACAGAGTGCACCTTACGATTGTTGTAAAATGCTTAGTAGTTTCTCCAAAGCATTATCTGTTTCGGTATCAGTTGGCTGTTAAATGGCTCGCTTTTAATTCGCGGGTTGTTTGAAATTTGTTTCAGACTCTTACAAAGCATGCGGATCATGGTAACAGCTCAGTTGTTCTGGGGTATGTGAGCAACACATCTTCGAACTATAACTTGTTTTTCAGAGAGTGCCATCATGATATTTAATAACAGATTTAGTCGCTCAGCATGCGGATCATGGTAACAGCTCAGTTGTTCTGAATTTATAAGTCGACTGACTCTATGTCGTTCAAAGCAATTTATGTTTGCTGCCTCACTCGAACCCGAGACGAAACACGATATTCACACTCAAGTCTTGGCTTAAGTTTGCTATATAATACGCCATTCAACAAACCTTCAAAAACTAGCTTTTGTCCGAAACCCATTAAATAATTTCTTGTTCTAGCATTGCGTTTCTTTGCACGAACCCTATCAAACTGTGGCATTCACGACTTTATTTGGACATGGAAAATATGTTTAAGGCCGTGCGTTTAGCAGCATTGTTGAACTGGTTGTATCAAACTTATTCGCTAGAGGATCGAAGGCTGAAGCTTTCCTTTGCATTTCTCAGATATTTCAAGACACTACGATCCATATACATTTCGTAATCTTAATGATTCTAAAACTCAGAACTGGTCGATAAAATTGTCCGTTCGATAAAGTTTAGTTACAGATACTTTAAAATTGCTTATGATAATCCTTGTGTTGCTAATCTATGCTGTTACTTCCTGCCATTTGAAGCGGATCTATGTAAATAGATTGAAAACCGTTTCTCTAGATCAACATGTAGTAGATTTTATATGTGGAGTCAAACATATTAATCTACCCGCGCCAACCGCATGTTAATATTGATTCGAACATAGCAAAAAATTGAAATCAAATTTTGTTACAATTAGCTTAGCGATATCACCATGTATACTCGTTTGTGAGCCTCCAAATATTGTAGATGTAATTGCAAAAATCATACCTTGTTCCAGCAGGTTGAACCGAGAAACAGCTGAAGAGGTCAAGACTATCGCGCGTGCAATGAGTCATTTAAAATTTCAAACCAATTTTCATCTAAAACCATGGAGGATAACTTGAGAGGGATGACGAATTGTCGATGTTGCTGTCCTCTTCCGTTGAACTGCGTTATCATTTTTGTTGTTGGCCTCCGTCGGTCGATGTCGACCATGGATGTACATCACATCGCATGAATTTCATGTTTTGCAACTTTTTGAATGACTAAACAGTCCGATTCGGGAGGAACAATCTCTCCCGCAGCGCTTGCAACGATAGTCAGAACTCTGTTGTATTGCATCAGTTGCACGCCGGCGGCGTGATCTGCGTTCAGCAGCCAGGAGCTGTATTTGCTCCTCCCCGGCTTGCAGTCGACGCTTTACACAATGCCTCCAAAGTGAGCGGTCAAGAGCAAGTTCTTTCCCAGCTTGCGGGGTCAATGTCAAGAGCTTTCATATCTCTTTTGCAAACATCTTTGTACCGCAAGTGCGGTCTGCCCATGGTCGACTTCCTAATTGCAACTCACCGTAGAGTAGATCTTTCGGAATACGACCATTTTCCATTCTATAGACATGACCAAGCCACCGCATGCGGCGTTGTCGCAAGGGTGAACATGCTCTGTAGACCAGCTCTTGAAAGCACTTCAGCGTTAGTCACTCTGTCCATCCACGATATTGTTCAAGATACGACGGATGCTTCGTAGATGGAAAGCATTCAGCTTCCGTTCGTGTCTTGCGTGGGTGGCCCAGGTTTCACTGCCGTATAGTAAAGCATTTAGTACGCACGCGCTGTATACCATCATCTTTGTCTTTACAGTCAGCTTGCGGTTACCCCAAACACGAGAGTTCAATCGGGACAAAATGACAGCTGCTCTGCCAATCCGCTTATTGATCTCCATGTCTAGCGAGAGGTTATCCGCAATGGTTGAACCAAGATATGTGAAATGATGTACTGGTTCGAGCTGACAGTTTCCAACAGTGATGATTGGTGGCGATACAGTTCCTTGACCAAGGACTTTGGTCTTGCTCATGCTGATTGTTAGACCAAAGTCTTTGCATGCCGACGAAAAACAGTCCATTAGCGACTGTAGGTTCTCTTGGGAGTGAGCAATAATGGCTGAATCGTCGACAAACAACAGCTCACGGATCATGGTAACAGCTCAGTTGTTCTGAATTTATAAGTCGACTGACTCTATGTCGTTCAAAGCAATTTATGTTTGCTGCCTCACTCGAACCCGAGACGAAACACGATATTCACACTCAAGTCTTGGCTTAAGTTTGCTATATAATACGCCATTCAACAAACCTTCAAAAACTAGCTTTTGTCCGAAACCCATTAAATAATTTCTTGTTCTAGCATTGCGTTTCTTTGCACGAACCCTATCAAACTGTGGCATTCACGACTTTATTTGGACATGGAAAATATGTTTAAGGCCGTGCGTTTAGCAGCATTGTTGAACTGGTTGTATCAAACTTATTTGCTAGAGGATCGAAGGCTGAAGCTTTCCTTTGCATTTCTCAGATATTTCAAGACACTACGATCCATATACATTTCGTAACCTTAATGAATTTAGAACTCAGAACTGGCCGATAAGATTGTCCGTTCGATAAAGTTTAGTTACAGATACTTTAAAATTGCTTATGATAATCCTTGTGTTGCTAATCTATGCTGTTACTTCCTGCCATTTGAAGCAGATCTATGTAAATAGATTGAAAACCGTTTCTCTAGATCAACATGTAGTAGATTTTATATGTGGAGTCAAACATAATAATCTACCCGCGCCAACCGCATGTTAATATTGATTCAAAAATAGCAAAAAATTGAAATCAAATTTTGTTACAATTAGCTTAGCGATATCACCATGTATACTCGTTTGTGAGCCTCCAAATATTGTAGATGTAATTGCAAAAATCATACCTTGTTCCAGCAGGTTGAACCGAGAAACAGCTGAAGAGGTCAAGACTATCGCGCGTGCAATGAGTCATTTAAAATTTCAAACCAATTTTCATCTAAAACCATGGAGGATAACTTGAGAGGGATGACGAATTGTCGATGTTGCTGTCCTCTTCCGTTGAACTGCGTTATCATTTTTGTTGTTGGCCTCCGTCGGTCGATGTCGACCATGGATGTACATCACATCGCATGAATTTCATGTTTTGCAACTTTTTGAATGACTAAACAGTCCGATTCGGGAGGAACAATCTCTCCGCAGCGCTTGCAACGATAGTCAGAACTCTGTTGTATTGCATCAGTTGCACGCCGGCGGCGTGATCTGCGTTCAGCAGCCAGGAGCTGTATTTGCTCCTCCCCGGCTTGCAGTCGACGCTTTACACAATGCCTCCAAAGTGAGCGGTCAAGAGCAAGTTCTTTCCAGCTTGCGGGGTCAATGTCAAGAGCTTCCATATCTCTTTTGCAAACATCTTTGTACCGCAAGTGCGGTCTGCCCAATGGTCGACTTCCTAATTGCAACTCACCGTAGAGTAGATCTTTCGGAATACGACCATTTTTCATTCTATAGACATGACCAAGCCACCGCATGCGGCGCTGTCGCAATAGGGTGAACATGCTCTGTAGACCAGCTTTTGAAAGCACTTCAGCGTTAGTCACTCTGTCCATCCACGATATGTTCAAGATACGACGGATGCTTCGTAGATGGAAAGCATTCAGCTTCCGTTCGTGTCTTGCGTGGGTGGCCCAGGTTTCACTGCCGTATAGTAAAGCATTTAGTACGCACGCGCTGTATACCATCATCTTTGTCTTTACAGTCAGCTTGCGGTTACCCCAAACACGAGAGTTCAATCGGGACAAAATGACAGCTGCTCTGCCAATCCGCTTATCAATCTCCGTGTCTAGCGAGAGGTTATCCGCAATGGTTGAACCAAGATATGTGAAATGATGTACTGGTTCGAGCTGACAGTTTCCAACAGTGATGATTGGTGGCGATACAGTCCCTTGACCAAGGACTTTTGGTCTTGCTCATGCTGATTGTTAGACCAAAGTCTTTGCATGCCGACGAAAAACAGTCCATTAGGACTGTAGGTTCTCTTGGGAGTGAGCAATAAAGGCTGCATCGTCGGCAAACAACAGGTCACGGATTATCACATCCCGTACTTTGGTTTGTGCTCTCAACCGGTTCAGGTTGAAAAGCTTGCCATCACTTCGCGTGCGTATGTAAATGCCTTCTGTTCTCGTCTTAAAAGCGTGCTTCAGAAGCAGAGCAAAGAATACCGAACAGCGTGGGAGCAAGAACACACCCTTGTTTGACGCCTCGGTGAATTTTAAATGCTTCTGAACTGCAACCGTTAAAATGGACTGAGCCTTTCATGCCTGAGTGGAACGAAATAACGAGTCTCAGCAGCCTTGGGGGGCAGCCTATCAGATCGAGCATTTTGAAAAGACCCTCCCTGCTGACGTAGTCGAATGCCTTAGTTAAATCAATAAAAACAGCGTATAATGGCATACGCTGTTCCCGACACTTTTCTTGAAGTTGTCTCAGGGAGAAGATCATGTCAACGGTTGATCTTCCCTTGCGGAAGCCACATTGAGATTCGGAGTAAATTCTATCAGCTAAAACTTGCAGCCGGATCTGTAAGACTTTAGCAAACAATTTGCCTACAACATTCAGAAGGGAGATTCCTCTGTAATTGTTGCAGTCGCCTCTGTCACCCTCATTCTTAAATAGCGTGATGATCTTTGTGTCTCGCATCTCTTGTGGGACACCCCCCTCCTGCCAGCACTGAAGAAGCAAATGGTGAAGAGGCTGTAATAATGCTGCTCTACCGCATTTGATGAGCTCAGGTGGAATTCCGTCGTCACCAGGGGCCTTCCTATTCGCTAAGCGGTCGATTGCCTTATTGAGCTCATCAAGAGTAGGAGGGGTATCTAGATATTCAATGGTCGGCAACCGTTCGACATTTTCAAGTGCATGCGGTAGAACCGTACTGTCCCTAGAGTAGAGGGAGGAGAAGTGCTCTACCCATATTTCCATCTGTTGAGTTTTGTCGACAATCGGCTTACCAGATAAAGACTTAATGGGAGCCGTTTTAAGTTTGTTTGGGCCAATGGCTCTCTTGATCCCATCATACATACCGTGAAAATTGCCGGTATCCGCAGCTTTTTGGATATTGAGGCTAACTTCAGTCCAATAGTCGTTTGCACAACGCCTTGCAGTCTGTTGGACCTTATTTCTAGCTGCTCTTAGAAGACGTAAGTTTTCATCTGTTGGCATACCTTTGAACCTCAAGAATGCTGAGCGTTTCTCATCCAGCACAGCAGTCATCTCAGAAGCGTTTGCTTCGAACCAGTCGCTCGTTCGAGCTTTCTTCGGACCGAAAGTGGAAAGTGCGACTCGGCATATGCAGCTTTTTATCAATTCCCAGTTTTCTGAAGCAGATTCAAGTGGGGTTGTCTTGTTGAACTCGTCCGTGAAGGCTTTTGCGAATCTCGCAGTTAGATTAGGTTCGCACATGCGAGTGACGTCTATCCTAGGCTTAGCAGACAATTTGGTGCGGTGAAATCTCGTGTGGGGGAGCTTCAGTTTTGCACAGACCAGTGAATGATCAGTGTCGCAGTCTGCGCTTTGATATGATCTGGTGAGGAGCACGCTTCCTATATTAGTACGCTTAACAAGAATAAGATCAAGCTGATGCCAATGCTTAGAGCGAGGATGCTTCCAAGAGACTTTATGCTGTGGTTTTGTTTGAAAGAAAGTGTTACTGACACAAAGATTGAACTGTGTGCACAATTCTAAAAGGCGTTGCCCATTTTCATTGGTTTTACCTACACCGAACCTTCCGAGACAGTTTTGCCAAGACTCGTAATCTGCACCAACTCTGGCATTGAAATCACCCAATACCACTACACAGTTTTTCTGTGGCACGTTTTTCAGGACGGCTGTGAGGTTATGATAAAAAGCGTCTTTTTCAGCAGGCGTCGCAGAGAGCGTCGGTGCATAAACGTTGACCAACGTAATGGTACCAGTAATGCACCTCAGATTTAGAGTCCAAATCCGTTCGCTCCCGCTGCTGCTCGGTTCTGTTGCTTTTAATATGTCGTTTCGCACGGCAAACCCAACTCCATGCAGTCGAGGCTCATCGGAACCTCTTCCTTTCCAAAAGAATGTGTAATCACTTTCTGTTAGCTTACCAGTGTCTGGTAAGCGCGTCTCTTGTAGGGCAGCCACGTCGACATTCAGCCTCTTTAGCTCGTTGTTAATCACGGCGGACTTTCTAACGCCTCTGATATTCGAGACGTCGTCATTATCATTAGCCCTTTGAAATTGAATTTATGAATGACTTAAGGCAAACGGTGTTTTTCTTGACCTCTTCACATGTATTTCGGCTCAACTTCCTGCAATTACACCTACAATATTTGTAGGCTGACAAACGAATAAACTTAGTTTTATCTCTGGGCTAACTGCAACAAAATTCAATTTCGATCTTTCCGAAATGAGAGTAACTTTTGTGTGAATAAATATTAACATGCGGTTCGTACGTCAAATTATTTTTCAAACTGATATATGCCTTGTTTTTCAGAGAAGGGCATCACGATGTTTCCTAAAAGATTGAGTTGCTTTGCAATGTAGTGGAACATTTTCGTCACCGATCGGGGAATCATATTAAGGAAAAAGAAAGTAGGAGTGGAATGCAATTTCGGTGGATGTGAGCAACACATCACTTTGGTCATCCATAAGCGCCGAGAGTGCTTGACAACGAGTCATTATGTGATTCTTGTTCGAACACTATGCAACAGTGGCATTCAAGTATATCGTTGTTTACCATTTATACACTGTTTCAACTGAAACCAATCTTACTGTATCCAACTGATGACGGCAGCAGCCTGAAACCGGTTGTGGAGTGTAATTTTGGGGGATGTCAGCAACGCATCGGTTTAGTTCACTGTACATTATCATGGTCATCGATGTGACAATGTTTCCAGCACATTTTAGCTAGTTCTTATTATCATATCATTGATTGATATTTACTGGAATTGCGTGGCTGCATACCGATTCGATTTTTGTGTTCACTTATCCAAGTACTGATTTCATGTGATTTACTGTGTTCATGCTTAGGCAGATCGATGCACCCTTGATAATTTGCTGGACGCTCAAATCTGTACGATCTGACAAACTGGCATTAGATTCCAAGGCCCGTCTAACTAGTTGAATCGCACTAGTTGTATCGACGTTGGAGAACAAAGCTCTCACATCAAAGCTAACCATTATTTCTGCGTCATCTATCGATACCGACTTTGAGCGTGCTGCAAAGTCATGTGCGTTCTTGATGAACGAGGCTGTATTGGCGGCTAAATGTTTCAACAAATAAGCCAAATGTCTAGCCTACTCTTGCGCGGATGATCCGATACCGTCGACGATAGTGCTTAAAGAAATGCCTTCTTTGTGTGTTTTAGAGAGGCCATAGAACTTCGCAGTTAGAGTAGAATTTGGATACAGGTTATAGCACAAGGCCTTTTCCAAACTCTCTTTAACGTCATGCAAATACCAAGAGACTGCCATTTTGCAGTTATTCATTACCTTTTTCATTTCACCATTATCTATCCGTTCATAAGGGCCTCGGATAAATGATCCCCAACCTTGTCTTAATAGTCGCTTTTCTTCAAAATTTCCGTTACTTTACCTTTGACAGCCTTAGTAATGGCTATATTTTTTATCTTGTTTCCGCGTAAGAAGTGCATGCCTTTCGTGTGAATCAAAGTTCGCAACGCTTTGTTCCTGGTTTTTAATGACACCAGCAATACAGTTTTTTACAACGTGCGCCTGTTCACTATGGAGTGCATTTAATGAACCCTAAAACCTTTCAAAAATTTATAACATGCAGAAATTTCAGCCCTTTTCCAACAATCTTTGTTCCGCTTGCGAAAGTTGTCGATTAGATAAATTCAAAACACTAGAATACTGGTTGCTAGATAATGACTTATTAGATTTATCTGAAGAACGTTTATTATAACACTAGAATAACTTGTTGAACCTACGGTTTTGTCTTTCTCCTATTCGCTCCGTTTGTGTGACTGAAAACTCCGAGTGTTTTTCACAAGTTCTGCAGAAATCCGCTCCGGATAATTCAACTCGCAGTTTCGACATCATCCTCGAAACTTTCGATCGAGCGGCCAATAGGGTTCCATTCACCCGGTGAATCCTTTGTTTCAAAAATACTTTGGATTAGCTCGCGGCAGCCTTTGTCGATTTGCGGGAATTATCTTGAGGTTTTACCACCATATCTCTCGGTATTACGCCGCGCTGGTTGCAACGACGGTTGCAGATGCGGTGGTTTACCCATCTGGCTTTATATTCCGCTGTTCTCATCAACTTACTGGCCAATTTTCGAACACGTGGCTCGTATGAATCAGCAGTCGATTGGAAATGGTTGGGACCGATCGTGTATTCATAATGCAAGAAAATTTGAAGGCAATCGGTTAGAGTAGTTTTTGGGTAACGTTTCACTCGTGACACAGATGCTCCGTCAGACGAAGAGTGATAATCAGGAAAGTGAATATGATTAAGTAGTATTCAACCCACTAACAAAATATTTGACCTTACCGCTAAACAGCCTATATTACGCCTACAGTGTATCACGTCTCGTGGAAATGACCAGGATCAGTGGTTCGTTTTCCTCACAGTGTGTATCCACATCAATCTGATACGAGTGGACAGGATCAAGGTCAGCTGACAGCCGCCCATATACGTAAAGGTACATAACTAACGGAGCTCAGGCCATTTTTGAAGAAACACAAAAATCTAATCAACTATTAGTTATAAGGTTAATAAAAACTGTTTACTGCTCGAGTCCAATCGTCAAGAGTAAGGAGAAGGTTAGTAAAGCAGGAGAGGAAAATACATCATTTTCTTCCAGGTATTAGATAAGTTTGTTCGCTACGATAATTAAGTGCGCTTTGTCAAGATCGGATCGATCATTTGAGACATTTGTCCATCTCTATCTTGTATTGCTTCTCACGTGATCATAAGACGGATTTTCTTCAAAGACCCGGTATTGTTAAAGAGTCATCCAAGAATACCCAGAACACACCTATATCACATGTATTCATGCTCAGTTCACTGTTTAGCCCCAGGTTTGCTTGTCAGATATAGAACTTAGAACCTTTTCCAGGTCACACTCATTTTCTATGGTAACCCTCAACAGTCTGGATTCATTTTTTGGAGGTGAATTACCCGGTCTAGTAAAACGGGTCAATACTAATAGCAGTGCCGTTGTAAGCTTCATAATTCCACACCGTACGTTCTATTTTTCTACATTGTTTTTTTCAGGAATGTCAGTTCAAATGACAATGACAGAGTGCACCTTACGAATGTTGTAAAATGCTGAGTAGTTTCTCCAAAGCATTATCTGTTTCGGTATCAGTTGGCTGTTAAACGGCTCGCTTTTGATTCGCGGGTTGTTTGAAATTTGTTTCAGACTCTTACGAGGCATGTGGATCATGGTAACAGCTCAGTTGTTCTATGGTATGTGAGCAACACATCTTTGAACTATAACTTGTTTTTCAGAGAGTGCCATCATGATATTTAATAACAGATTTAGTCGCTCAGCATGCGGATCATGGTAACAGCTCAGTTGTTCTGAATGTATGAGTCGACTGACTCTATGTCGTTCAAAGCAATTTATGTTTGCTGCCTCACTCGAACCCGAGACGAAACACGATATTCACACTCAAGTCTTGGCTTCAGTTTGCTATATAATACGCCATTTACCAAACCTTCAAAGACTAGCTTTTGTCCGAAACCCATTAAATAATTTCTTGTTCTAGCATTGCGTTTCTTTGCACGAACCCTATCAAACTGTGGCATTCACGACTTTATTTGGACATGGAAAATATGTTTAAGGCCGTGCGTTTAGCAGCATTGTTGAACTGGTTGTATCAAACTTATTCGCTAGAGGCTCGAAGGCTGAAGCTTTCCTTTGCATTTCTCAGATATTTCAAGACACTACGATCCATATACATTTCGTAACCTTAATGAATCTAAAACTCAGAACTGGCCGATAAGATTGTCCGTTCGATAAAGTTTAGTTACAGATACTTCAAAATTGCTTATGATAATCCTTGTGTTGCTAATCTATGCTGTTACTTCCTGCCATTTGAAGCAGATCTATGTAAATAGATTGAAAACCGTTTCTCTAGATCAACATGTAGTAGATTTTATATGTGGAGTCAAACATAATAATCTACCCGCGCCAACCGCATGTTAATATTGATTCAAACATAGCAAAAAATTGAAATCAAATTTTGTTACAATTAGCTTAGCGATATCACCATGTATACTCGTTTGTGAGCCTCCAAATATTGTAGATGTAATTGCAAAAATCATACCTTGTTCCAGCAGGTTAAACCGAGAAACAGCTAAAAAGGTCAAGACTATCGCGCTTGCAATGAGTCATTTAAAATGTAAACCAATTTTCATTTAAAACCATGGAGGATAACTTGAAAGGGATGACGAATTGTCGATGTTGCTGTTCTCTTTCGCTAAACTGCGTTACCATTAGCCCTTTAAAATTGAATTTATAAATAACTCAAGGCAAATGGTGTTTTGTTGACCTCTTCACATGTATCTCGGCTCAACTTTCTGCAATTACACCTACAATATTGTAGGCTGACAAACGAATAAACTTAGTTTTATCTCTGGGCTAACTGCAACAAAATTCAATTTCGATCTTTCCGAAATGAGAGTAACTTTTGTGTGAATAAATATTAACATGCGGTTTGTACGTCAAATTGATTTTCAGACTGATATATGCCTTGTTTTTCAGAGAAGGGCATCACGATGTTTCCTAAAAGATTGAGTTGCTTTGCAATGTAGTGGAACATTTTCGTCACCGATCGGGGAATCATATTAAGGAAAAAGAAAGTAGGAGTGGAATGCAATTTCGGTGGATGTGAGCAACACATCACTTTGGTCATCCATAAGCGCCGAGAGTGCTTGACAACGAGTCATTATGTGATTCTTGTTCTAACATCCTGGTACGTTGTACGAACCCTATGCAACAGTGGCATTCAAGTATAACCTTGTTTACCATTTATACACTGTTTCAACTGAAACCAAACTAACTGTATCCAACTGATGACGGCGGCAGCCAGAAACCGGTTGTGTAGTGTAATTTTGAGGGATGTCAGCAACGCGTCGGTTTAGTTCGCTGTACGTTATCATGGTCATCGATGTGACAATGTTTCCTGCACAATTTCAGCTAGTTCTTATCTGTTTCAAGGCCCACTGAACTCAATCTTACTGTCTCCACCTGATGACGGCAAACAGCCAGAAACCGGTAGTTGATTGTAATTTTGGACGAAGCGAGAAAAACATCATTTTAGTTTAATGTACATTATTGAGATCAACACTGTGACCCGTGTACAGCACATGATTAGCTGGTTGTAATTCTCATATCAGTGATTGATATTCACTGGAATTGCGTGGCTGACTCCCGATTCGATTTTTGTGTTCACTTTCCCTCGTACTCATTTTTCTGTATGTTTGCCCGTACATCCCTTCTAGTTAATTTTTTATTACGCAACTTATCGCGCAGTCTAAAGGTGTCTGAAGGTGCGCTAAACAGAAGCGTTTTGTCAAATGGTCGTATTCCGAAAGATCTACTCTACGGTGAGTTGCAATTAGAAAGTCGACCATTAGGCAGACCGCACTTGCGGTACAAAGATGTTTACAAAAGAGATATGAAAGCTCATAACACTGACATCGCAAGGTGTGAAGAACTTGCTCTTGACCGCTCACTTTAGAGGCATTGTGTGAAGCGTCGTCTGCAAGCCGGGGAGGAGCAAATACAGATCTTGGCTGCTGAACGCAGAACACGCCGCCGGCGTGAAACTGATGCAATACAACAGAGTTCTGACTATCGTTGCAAGCGCTGCGGGAGAGATTGTTTCTCCCGAATCGGACTGTTTAGTCATTCAAAAAGTTGCAAAACATGGAATTCATGCGATGTGATGTACATCCATGGTCGACATCGACCGACGGAGGCCAACACCCTTACTTATCCTTGCTTACTCTTCCTTAACGTTAGTTATAGAAACTGTTGCACACCAAACGTTTTCACTTTTGGGTGCTTGATATTTTACCCGTTTCGTTTCGCATTTAATTAGTCTTTTAAAGTAAACATGAACAGCAATCAGATGACTAACTTCGTGTTTGGTTCTGTTTTTTTTCGGTTTTTTCGCTGCACAAGTGTTCAAATTTATATAACAGAGATTTCGGAAAATGGATTAAATATTTATTCAAGTGAGCTGATGAGTACCACAAAACCGCATGTATGTCAATTGACTTACGATTGTTGAACCCATCACCAAACCTTCCTTTTGCTTATATAACTGTCCAATAAACAAGAAGTGGTTCATATTCAAACAAATCGCTATACCGTTAACGATTTGCTTTAAACTCAATTTCGTACGATCTGTCAATGTCGCGTCTGAATTAGGTGCATTTTTTGGCTTATTCTAGAGCGCTCGTTGTGTTCTCATTCGTGAACAGAGCGCTTACATCGAAGCTAACCATCATATCGACCTCGTTGAGGTTCATTGTATTCAAACGATGAACGGAATCAAAAAAGTTCTCAATGAAAGTATCCGTGTTCCCGACTAGCGGTTTCAACAAATGAGCGAGATGTTTTGCTAATTCTTGTGTTGGCGATCCAATGCCATTCACGATAGGTCACCTTTTGAATCTTCGAGAGTCCGTAGAACCTAGGGGTCTGAGCAGATTTCGAGTATAGCCTGAACCATAATCACTGACCAAGTTCTTCCTCAATTCCGCGCAGCTTTCTCGAAACCACCCGCTTACCGTTATTCATAATGGATGTGGTTCTACTGCTGTCAACATCTTCATATTTACCATCAGTAAGGTTTGATTCAACCTTATATCTATATTATTATTTTGAGAGTTCCTCTGTGGCCTTGCCTTTTTCGGCTCTAGTGATCACTATTATCTCTTCCATCCGCAGATTAGGAAGTGCTCGCTGTTCCTCTTGCGTGTGGCTAAACCTTGCTGGCTGTTGTTTCATGATAATACTGACTCTACATTTGTGTAGTGCGTCCGATCGTGTGTCGGTAGCTGAGTTTATATAAATTTTACGCATGAAATAATATCATCCGGTTTCGAAAAATTTGTACTTAAGGAGAAGTGGAGCCTTTTTCCAACAATCTGTGTTCGGTCTGCCACTGCGGCCTATCTCATAAGTAATTTACTTTAGAATATTGTTTTGCACTATTTTCAAAAGGACAAGTAGAATTACATTTATCATTCAATGATAAAACAGCTTCGAAAAGCAAGATTTCATTACGGTCCACAGAGTCAATCTAGACAATGAAGAGAAAATAAGACGCCTTATTAAACAGTATAACGAACGTCGGCATTTGGAGGCGTTCGAAATTGTCAAGGCGTTCAATAATGTGAATGGGGCAGAAATGTCCACAATCTTGCTTGAGACACTGATGCGAAGGTAAATAGATGTTATTCACCTCATATCTAGTAGTTGATTCACTTTTTGTTTATCTTGAAAATATCTTAAAATTAGCCCCGTTATTTATGTACTTTTACTCATTTGGGTCGCTGTGTCAACTGACCATTACACTGTTCACTTTTATTAGTTTGATGTGGATACACTGGTAGGCACATCAAAACTGATTCTGGTCATGCATACAAGATGTGACAAACTGAAATGTAATATAGGCTGTTTAGCAAATCATTGCTGGGTTAGACTAATACTTCATCTTGTTCCCTCTATTGACTCTCTCCATTGGTCTGACAAAGCTTCTGTGTCAGGGGCGAAACGTTACCCAAAACCTGCTCTAACCGATTGCACTCATTTTTTCTCATTGGAAAACAAACGTTTAAAGTGTTTAGCAGCATTTTAATTGGCTAATCGTTATACAATAACATATATAAGCCAGTTAGAAAACATATCAATGATTTTTACAACAGAAAACATGAATTTCGCGACTGTCGTCGTAATTCTTTTCGGTAAGTTTATTTGTAAAGAAATAATAAATGGATATAATGACCTTTAAGGTTTTCTAATTTATTTTTATATTATTCATTAGTATCTGTAAATTTCACACGAAATAAATTACGAATCATACATATATCGAATGTTAGATCAGACATGTCAATATGTTTCAGTAGCATACGGATCCTTGTCGTACTGCACCAAACTTATGTGTGTAAACAGCATGAAACCGGCCGTGTGATATGGGGTGTGGTGAAGTGCATGCAAACGAGCATATTTATACATCTCTATCTATTAGATGATCGTTTGTTTTATTAGTACGCTATTTAAAATAAATAGTTAAGTATCCTGCGATATTAACATGTTTGTTTACATGGAAAACATTTTAGATGTCGTGTTTAAACTTGCATATGGGGAGATGAATATCAGTAAGTTCTATCTACGAATACATCAACGATTTTTGTTTAATGTTCAATAATTATTTACAAGGAAATTTTCCGTGAAATACTTCACATTTCGTTATTTTTGAAAATTCAGTATTTCACTTTGAGATGACAGCAATGTAATATAATATTAGACTACGGTATCACAAAAATGTATAGGTTCGTCTTTCAACAGCATATTATCAATTAAATTTTGTCACTCCCAGATCACAGGACAAGATTCAAATATATGGACTAAACCTTTATATTCGCCTAGAAATGTATATTATCGATGACATTTTTCGGCTCACTTCAAAAAATTTAGATGAACACTGATTGAGAAAATAAAAAATGTTTACTGGTTTACACAATCTACCGTTTGTGCAGCCACTGTCTAGATTCTGTTTGTGCACTATTGAGCGCAGGCACGTACAGTACAATCCGTATGGCCTGTCCTCCACTCAGACACCTCTATAAAATTGGTTACAACATCTCGACCGGCTATCACAATCTGTAACTTCAAGTACCAAACTCCTGATTAAACTCTCGCCGTAACTTTGACGAAGTCCCTGTTTGTTTTTTGTTGAATAGTTTAACGCCAGAAATTGCTTCCTGGTGAAACTCGAAAGTGCGATTTCGTGAACTCATATACGTTTATTATATAGTGTTGCACAGCTATTTGCTTCATTCACCATAAATTTTGAAACATTGAATCTGATGAAACACTGTAGCCGAACTTCGACGTTGCTTCAATTTCAAACATCCACCAGTTAATCATTTAATCAACAACGTTATAATGCGAGCCACCTTTCATGCAATTGAGCAGTCAACATTCGAATAACTGATTGGCTTTGTGGAATAAATCCCTGAATATGAATTTCACAATATACTCTACACACGGCATTCAGTCGTGTTACCAGTGCTTCGTCAGTTGCCCTTATCGATTTAATTTTTTTAGCACTTGAGGGTGATAGATCGATTTTCGGTAAGCATTGCCAGCCAAAACCAAACTCCGTTTCTCATTGGGGATTCATAATTTATTCCCTCATTTCAGTTGGCAGCTACAACAGTAAGAATTATGCTGAAAACGACGAATTCTAGTTTTTAGATTGATGTATTCCATTATGTCTGTAACAGTGGAAGCACAATTTGAATATTGTGCAATCGACGCATTAATGTCGCAAATATATTACATTCAGCATGCTGGTGAACGCATCACCCAACAAAATTTATCGATGTTTGTTACTGATATAACACCATAAATTGAAAGTGAATGAATGTCACAATTGTTTATTGAGCAAAAAAATACCTGATCATATTTACATTCTGAATAATACCTGACAAATATCTGACAGCTAACCACGCTATTGTCTATGATCTTTATATAATTTAATGTTTAAAAAATGGTATTCGATAATATCGGGAATAAGAGATATCATAATGTGATGAATTTGTAACTCATGCGACATTCATACTTTTCTTTTCTTCCAAATCATCGAAGCAATGAAAGGTGAGATTCGAAAATAATAGTAGTAGTAGTAGTCTTGGAAAAAATAATATTGATAATAACACTAATCGAAATTATGTGGACAAACGGATTGCTGATGCTTTGCGGATGTAGCTTAATTAATTATGTTATCGTGTTTGATACGAATCTTGATATGGCATTCGCATTAGAAAATCGACCATAGACATAATATTCTACTTGAAACAAATTTGGAACAAAATGTTAGAAAGAACTATGACTTCGTGAGGTGAAAATCGTCTTCAAAATGCTAGATCGGTTAGGTTGCTTCGCAATAATATATGAAATCGTCGCTTTTGGACATGGCATGTGGGGGTCGTTCCACTTTAACCGTCAACCTTCAGAATATATCAAAATTCGATGTGTTGTATAACAAGTTTATGTTTTGTCGATACGCTTTTCGAAATTTCTTCTCTTTAGCGCTTTTAGGACAAAAGACGAATATGCGCCTACCCAAGCTATTCGACCCAAATCGTTGAAAATAGGAAACAAATATCTGTAATCTACCAATACGTGAGATGCTGTTTGCAGAAGAAGTAGCCGTAAATGCTGACACAGACCAGCTGCACTAGTCACCAAGTTTCTCCTGTTTTCCGGAATTAAAACAAATCGTGTTGACAATCAACATGTACATCAATGAAGTTCACGGCCAAAGTTTGTTATCGGCTTGAAGCGCCACGGTTAACATTATCATCTCGAAGCAGTACATCATTTCAACTGTGTTGCCTCAACAATTGTCAATAACCTCTAGATATACACGGGAATTGATAATTTGTTTTTTAAATTGTTGACATCCTACCACGAAAACGTATAGTGAAGACAAATTTGGTGGTGTACAGCACGTGCGTACTGAATGTCATGATGCTAAGCAATGTAAATGTGACCGTGAACGAAAGACACCAAGGAAAACCGATTGCTATCAACGAAGGAAAAAATGCTGAATTCAAATGTTCGTATACAGAGAACATTCATCGGTACAACGTAAATACCTGTACACTATACTGTTCATGTGAAAAAATAAAAAAATCGTATGCCAAATAAAATATTCAATTGTAAGGTGAAATTAGGAATTTTTTTCTACGAGCGATCGGTATGAAAGATTTGGACATTGGCTTCAATATTTGCAAAGCATTTGCTATTGACCGTTGAATTTTGATGCGATGGCTGATTGTCCAATGGATACGTACATTTGTGGTCTATCTAAGTTTAGTGCTTCTTGCACAATCGTTTCCTATTTTAAAAAACGAGTATTGCATGTTCGGTTCTGTAATCGCTGAGAAATATGTCATTAAAATTTAATAAAACTGGGTTAAATAGAAAATAAAAAGAAGAGGATGGAAATAAGTTATTAGTTTAAACAATTTTTCAGCGAATGAATGTAAATAAATCACACATTTTTTGAATAAGAATAACGAATATGACGGAGATTGGTAATGTTTATTTGAAAACTATGATATTGTCAGTCACATTCAAATCCAAAACCACTTCGTCCATAGCGACATCACGCGTTTTGCTGTTACGAATCTATTGCATGGCTTAGTATAAAAATGATAACAAGTTCTAGTAATATCGTAGGCATTGATAATTTTCGATTGTTCAGCCATGTATGGCATGTATGATGAAATTTACGTGTATACTATTCCACCAATGTTGCAGTGAATCGTAAGTAAATAATTTGCATCAATATGATTCATATATCCTCTAAATGATTTTCAATGTTGTCTTCGTATTTTCATCCAAGTTTGACTTTTGTATACGTGACAATTGTCGGAAACACCAACGAACACCAGCTTTTGGTGAAATCGATATGGCGGTGCATTAGCGTAGATTGTTCAGATTTAACATATGTCACCTTGGATTGAAAATCAACAAACTAAGTCTATGAATATTTATAATATCCGATTATTAGCGATGGATGGCAATTTGTGTAACGCTATGGCCTTCTAATCTGTAAATCAAATTCAAACTGTATGTCCTAAAAAGTACGGTACGCACTGTCTCTATCTAGTTTGTTGCGATAATTTGTGTGAAAAGATTTTGGATAATGTTTTCGTAATTTTCAGATTGGCGGTGTATTCGATCTATCATTTTCATGTGATAATATTAATAGAATTTACCTGCTAACAAATTCTCTCGAATTAACGTATACTTCTTGCTTCACACAAGTATTGATGTACGCAAATGTCGACGTGAATGAAGATATCCAGGAGGCAATGAATTTCGGTTCCACAAAGGATCTGCTCGAAAGACGTTTACATACCGTAAGTAGTTTTCTGATAATCCTAATTCAAGTTACATAGTTAACACTCGTGTGTTCCATCAGCACAAATTTAAGAGTGGTTGGTCAATTTTAATATAACAGTGGAGTTGAAAATTCACATTTTGATGGTTTATAAAAACATGTTCACGTTTCGTTGCAGATGAATATGACAAATGTTACACAGTTGAATTTACAGCGATACACGTATGACCGAGAAGGACATGTTTTGCATTTTGTTGCTAAAATTCATGCTTTAATTTTGAGACATGGCAAGTCAATCCCAAAACACTCAGACGATTTTCGTGTCAAAGTCGAGATTGGAAATCCTGAATACAATGTTGTGTCCATCACTCCAGAGAATTTCAAATTATCATATAGTGAGTGAAAATTTATACGAATGTTTAGATCTTTTTAAAAAGTTTTACATTAATGCAACATACAAGGAGGTGTTTGATTCTAGATAAGGAAAAAGTAGGAGAATATCGTGAGTTTACATTTGCATTCAGACAATAATATAAATACTCCAAACTTGCATTAGAAATCCGAAATATTATACTTGTTGTCGAACAGTGATTCAATGAATAATCGTTCTTATTTTTCCATATATTTTTTACGTGATTTTATTTGCTGCTGGATTATTATGGGAGTATCTGATAACGCTATCGATGTTGCTGTTTAAGTGTTTCATTTCCGCTTTGGAAAATCTCTACGAGACTATGTAAAGACTATGTAAAGAACCGAATGATGACTTACGCAATTTAAAAAACGATGTTAAAAGAGGAATCTATCAACACATTAAATCAAATATCACAATGCGTAACATGCAAACCGTCTTCATATAAGTTCATATTTTCCTGGCAATATACCATTGAATATTTGCGCACATCATGTAATTACGCATAATGCGTTTAAATAAAGCACATACATTTTGTGTGCTAAATGAAAGTGTTAAACTTTGTGGAATAATCGATGGCATACATGTTGAATATGATGTGGAATGGTTATTAAGGCCTTGCTGTTTCAGTTAAATAACTCGTATTGATATTTATTCTCACTCTCGCAGAATTTCAGTACGTGTCACACTTCTGCGTCAACAATACTATACAAAATGGTCGAAGATATCTAACAGAAACTACTGCTAGAAAATTCTTATCACCAGTCAGTGAACCTTTTTTATGTTAATATTTGAACATTTGTTTGGGTTTTTAACAGATATTTATATCTTTGAAAATACAATTCAATAAGTAGAACTTTTCAATTCGATCAGATTCAATACCACTGAGGTTTTGGTATCTCGTCGCTGTAATTGATTTTTTATGGAATATGTTTGAGTTAGTATGCATAAGGAATAAACCGGTAGGCGATTAAAGAATTGAAACGAATAGCCATAAACCTAATATTAATCATTCATATGCCTGACATTGTTCAAAAGAAGTGAATTTACCTGCTGGTATTATTTCAAGATTCAGTAGTCAATAATTCATGGTCACAACACCACATGGCTTCACAATGACGATATCATAGTAAATATTCGTTCATGAAAGTTAGATAACAAATAAACATGTGATTACAAGTATAATCCATTTGAATACCAATTATGAGTCATTCCGTGGGTTGTGCAACAAATAAGTGTCTGAATTTTGAATGAACGTTTCGAGGCTAAGATCTGTAACGAAAGTTTAAATGAGAGCAATTCAAATGAAACAGACACGTACAGAAATGAAATATCGGCGAACGATGATACCGAAATGGTAAAATTGTAGTGTCTCTTGGTAGCTGCGTGTATGATGTGACTCACAGTATTTGAATACATGTTTGTAAGTTAGTAACACAGAAATCTGAAATCGTATTGGAAAGGAATTTAGAAGTGCCAATTATGCAACCGCTCCGTGTACGTTACTTTCCGGAAAGTTCTTACTAGTTTAGTTGCATGAAGGCATATATTATCACGCAATAGTATATTCTTTTTGACCATAGAGTTGAAGCTCGTGTTGCATGATCCATGGTTGAAATTAAGTAGGCTCACATGATGGTGGGCAACGTTCCAGGTTAGAAGGTTTTGAAAATCCGTCGCTGCGAACCTAGAAGCTTGGTCAGGGGCTGTAGATGACCATCTGGCCATATTAAGTTTGTTAGAGTGTGACTCATGAAGTTCCGATTCTTTGGTAGTAACCTCTCAGAATGTAATCAATGGTATATGAATGACGTTCTTTTTATTTCTAGTTAGTTGATGCATTCCTGATTCACACTCCTAATAATGGCGTTTAAATTCCATTAGCAGTAGCGTGTACGTCAGAAGATGTCACTGTCTGTCTAGTTTTGCTAGATTGATAGATGAAACAAATACCAGGACAAATATCTCCAGTGATAATTAATACCAAATCAGATGACAACGAGTTTTTGCCTATTGTATACGCTTTGTCAACCAAGCGTAAAACGTTACAGAACTTGCTTGAAGAATTAACGATACGTTTCGATACGTTGTGATACGCCTCGGCAGTTGACCACTTGATGTTCAAAATATAACCAGTAAAAGGCGAGTAATAAGATCGCGTGGATTTCACGCGGATGTTTACACTCATAATAAAAGTTAATATGACATCATTTGCTCTATGTGATTACATTTCACACGTACATGCAAACGAAATCCCTAAATTAATCAGTGGGATTTCATGAATAGTCAATCACAATGTTTGATCATAAATGGTTTATCTTTGGTGAAGAATAAGCCATATTTCAAAGTATCAAAATGCTTTCTTCTATTTTTGCAGATTCAACCGCTCCTCGACAAGTACAATCATGTTGACGTTAAGATGAATCGCTTCGGAAGACAGGTTAACGAAAATATGGTCTATGGTACGCTGGTTGATTTACGAAGTCCAAAGAAACCGAAGAATTTCGACGGTGTCTGGTTAGATGAACCTTGGGTTTTGTATCCCAAACTGTTCCACGATAATCTGGATAGGCCACGTAGCGGATGTCAACAAAATTTTGAATTTGAATTTTTACATGAGAACGGTGAGTTTCATTTGTGTTCATTTTAGCTGACATCGAACTCAATAATTGAATTTCACCGCAACATTCCAATATCAAATGGTCAGATAATTGTAATCTACTCTCAATTGAACATTGGCTAATAATGTTCCATACACATTTCATAGTATGTAATGGGAAGAAATGCCAAAAATACATGCTTTTCCAGATGAACTAAAACCGTTGTGTGCTTGGTTGAATGTTTTATTCATTTCTAATTCCAATGAGGTTCTCCGGACGAAAAAACAGGTCATGCGTCGTCTAAAAGAAAGCTGAACAAAATTTTGACGAACAATTTTAAAATCTTCAAAATATTGTCTCACAATTAATTATGACGGTGCAATTTTATTTGCGTGGCAGCAATTGGGTTCAAAATGTCCGCATGCACGAATTGAAAAAAATATTGATGAGACTAATTTTTACTAAAACTTGTGAAATTTTCTATATTTATATAAAGCATTGTTTTGTTTAACTGACTTGCAAATTGGATGAAAATGGATCGACCGTTTGGAGTATTAGGAAACGCAATATCCTGTCTTCTCTAATTAGACTGAAATACAAGTTGCAATTATGAGGTTTCCTGATTCATCTAGGATATGGAGTATTTTTGTCATTGAACTACGATTACTAACTAAACCGACGCCAAATTAAAGCAAAGGTTGATGTTTTTAGTTGATATTGAATATTTGACATATTTTGGCAGACGCAAAATCATTCTTTGTCTATTCCTATAACTTCGGCTAATTTTACAGCATTCGCCTAATCTTTTGGATACATTTCGATCTTTTTTACACAGTATTCTATCTTTTTTAAATCGATTTTGATTGATGAATTTATATTTCACTCGTTCGTCAACTACAGCAATCTGAATTAATTGTCATTAATGTATACTTTATAACTCAATGCCACTAGCGGAACCTAATTTAATTGGTGAGCGTTACGTGTTCAAACCCATTTCCACGCGCTTCATTTACTGCGCTTATAACTTCAAATTATACTTAATCACTCATTCCTACGGTCGATAAAATGTCAAAAATGTCAAATCAAAGCTATGAATTTCTCTCACATTACTGTGTTAAAAAACAATAATTTTTTGTTATAGGTCTGACGTCGTTCAGTCTGTAATGATGATCAGAAGAAATGATCTGTTTCACACATGGACAACACCTGGAGTGAATGCATAGATAAACGAATGGGCTAACCGAATCAAGAAGAGAACCGACTATGGAAATAAACTCTAAAATAAGATCAAATAATCCGATTTTTGTAAATCTTTGTTAAATTAATGACAAACGAATCAGTGTTAGATCAATTCAAATAGCTACACGTGAAGCATTGAGTTCTCCAACAGTCAAAGTGTCAATCTTAACTCACATGATTACGTTAGTTAAATGGTTGCGAGATCGCATTATCTGTAATAACGTCTATTCCGTTGTTCACAAAGGCAATGAAGATAATTAAAACATATTACGTCACATATCTCGTTTCGATTTTTACACCCATTGGTCGCGGAAGTTGAAATTAATTTACCAGGTTAACCTTGGGCATTGAATCTCAAAACAAAATAGCATGCTTATTAATCTAAGCGTCTATTACGTCAAATAATTTCTAGTAATCAAGTATCAATGTTAAGCTGCATTTAGAAATGATTACTAATGGAAAATTTGATCCAATTTCTTTTACTTTGTTCTTCTACTACTTTAATCAAGTCAAATATTGGAACATTTGATTTATGTTACTTTAACGCAACTATACAAAAATTATATATTATCAGTGCGGTTAAAATCATGATTCGCGGCTTACATCTCACGAAATGTTCTTTGCTTACGAAAATATTGCTTCTCAATGATATTTCATGTCAATTCCTTGAACCCTCAGTATACCACGTGCAACTGGAATTGGATTCGCTCTGGTTAACTTTAACAGGGTCCCCTTGTGATTCTGTGAGTCCAAGTAGTACAATATCTGTTAATCTTTGTGATGAAGCCTACACATAGAAATTAAACTAGATATTTTGATGTATTTTAACTCAACAAATAGAATCATATGTTATTATAAATTTCCTATTCTTGGCATTAAATCTATTTATCGATGTGTTTATATACCTGTATTTGTATGCATAGAAAATGATACAACTCGAATAGCGATTTTGCGATGCTCGACGCGTGCCTATGTTAATAATAATTTGATATTAATTTTTCATTATATTTGATATCTTTAAATAATTAACACTAATTTTTCTGGAACAATTGGTTTTATTGTACCAGGTCACACATTTGATTCGAAGCATTAAAAAGTTGCAGTCGTACTGCAGGGAGGTTGAGACAGGCATCCTGAAACCTGTCGATGGCCATGCGTTTCTCGAGCTCCAACTCAAGTCGAATCAATTCCCTGCTGAATTACACGGCTCTTTTGAAAATCAGCTGAATTTCGAGGATATGATGTCGGTTCTATTGGAGACTGATGTGGTGGCATGGCAAATCGTGCCTATACCGTGCGAATGTGAGTTATTTTACAAAGTGTAATGTGTAGTCAATCAACCAGTTAATAACTTGGTGAAACTCTAAATCACTCTTCCCCTTTTAGATTATTTAGGACATATAGAACAACAAAAAATTCTGAGTGAGTTTTAAATATTATAATGTAAAATTTTACACTTTGTAATTTATTCTGAATTTGCAATTTAAATGAGCATCCGCTTGATTACTTGAACAACACTGATCACTGTAATCTTTTGAATTATTGTGCGATGGAAATTCGCACATTAGCGAATTCCTAAATGAACGGAAATACAGCATTTGCCAAATTCAACATAATTTCGGTTAGTATATATTTTCATTCAGACATTCAATGGAATAATTTTTTAGCCTTTAATGTGTGTAGCGGAAATTCATGCAATTGCGTTTATCTCTTTGATTATCATGTCATTACTACCATCTACATGGGCGTGGGTACATATTTTAGAACAGCACGGTCGTTGAAATCTTATCCAACAGTGCCTTACAAGTCCAACTTGTTTACTTGTTATACTTGTTTCTTATAATTAAAATCTGCGTTTATAAGAATGGCAAATTGAATCACCTGTGAAGATTTGCACTCTGGATGAACGTAACTTGTTTTGATTGCAAACGGCACGAACCCGGCGTGTGGTTTGTCTAATGGAATGGAATACAATGTAAATTCAAATTGTTGTCCGTTTTGATATTAATTTGTGTATCCAAATGTTGCCATGATCAGTTTCGTTGATAATTTTTAATCACAAAACCTGAATGGAACTCACATGCGAAAAGGTTTTGGTTTTTAATCCGCCAGAGCTTTCAGTCATCTACAGAAGCGATAATTACAGTACCACAGAAATATGTCAAAATGTAAGTTCAACTCGGACAATTCAGTCGTTTTTCGAATTTGATTTTAAAAATGTTTGCATAATGGAACCGTATGAACTCACATATTCAATCGCCTATGAAAACAACGGATTTAGTGTAAAAAAAACCAAATTTATATATATTTATTCTCATTCACATTAGGTTGAATGGAATACAAAAATACATTCTAGCGACCCAATACAAAATTTACATTCATATATTTAATGAAAATGTTCTCCAGTTTCGTCTACGTTTTCCATTGATTTTAAGCCGGTCGAATAGGCTATAGGAAATCTTATGAAATTAAACAAACAAGATTCATTTTCACTGATTAAAGTTCTATGGTTGAAAAGCAGTTGCCCTCACTATAGGCGCCGTGGTTTCAGCTTCCTTCATTTGAGGTCGACCAAGGCAGTACATCGCGAACCCATGTAGTTTTCGCGCATCATAAGGTTTCAAATGACTGAAACTTGTATCAGGTGACGCACAATATATTTAACGTTGATATTCACTATTAGACCGACCAACATAACTTGGATAACATGATCGACGATCATAAATTGGGATCAGTATCTGCGATCTCTAATTCGACGATGAAGTTTAACATACAGACTATAAATGTGCGATAAATAGCAATCTCTTCGACATCAACATAACTGAGTCTAACGGAGTGTTTTTATGAAGCGCAAACCATCAATCAATCAACAGCAAGATAATCAGTTTAAATTCATGAAAAACGGGATACAAAATGCAACCTCTGCACATTTGGTGTATGCGTGCTATATTACAATGGTGACGGTATCACGTTCCATGTTCTAAACTCCAGTGCGTTGTTCTAATAGATTTCTAGTACGCTCGAATCTACATCAAACAAGTAACCCTCGGTTTCATCCAACTTGTCGAATGCGTCTTGATTGATACATGTTCACCGTTCATTAGTTTCGTAACAATGTTCAGGTTAACAGAGAAAAATAATTGATAATAAAGTGTATTATATACATGGTCAGGGTTAAAACACGGACCTAACGTTTGTAGGCAGATTGCGGTTACATCATCAAGATCCTCAAACTGCTTGGTCCGATTGGCTTTCTTATTGTGTCACTCAACGGAATATGTGCCAACTGCATCAATCTAAGTCTTCCAAACGCGTACTTTAAAAATTGCATTAAATGTTGGGCTGCTGCTCATGGTGGCAAAATAGCATCGGACGAAACGTTCACATGAATTTCGTCTCTAATTCTTATTATTGTGGCTTTATGGCTACATGCACCCTTGTTTCGGGGTTGTCAGCTCATTTGGTTGATCGCTGCATAGCATCCAAAATCGCATACTCAGCACCTGTTGTTAATTTAATGACGCGTTTACAATTGGAAACATGGATCATTAAATTTGTATTGAATCACCTCTGAATTTTATTTTATTTTTCTTATTCTGAAACATTACTTTTACACTATGAGTAACCGTACAGTATGTTAGATATCTAATCATCCATGAAATTGTATATCCCCAAACGTTCACCATCATATCCTTAAAAGGCCATTCCCATATATGCATACACACAGATTAAGAACTTTCGACTGTTCGGATTAAGCGTGTTTGTTAGATGACAATAATGTATTCATCGATACCCGATGCTTTCGTATTTAATTATATGAAAAACGTGTCCATATAATAATACAAATGTCTACATGTCTACAGTTTTTATAGGATTCACAAAAAAACAACCAAGAATTTCAAGATTCAAAATTCAACATTCAAGAATTTTTGATCACAAATAGAACCAACCTTCACAAATAACTTTGCATAGAAAATATAAGGTCATTGAAATGAAATAACGAATAATCATGTTATGTGACCTATAGTCTATTTGAATATTCAGGATCAGTCAATTCGCAGGTGTCGTCAAATCGTAATGCAAGAATAAGTTTCCAAATTTCGAATAAACGTTTTGACGCTGGGATCGGTAACAATCGTTTTGGGAGTGCAATCAAAAGTAAACAAACAAATACCGAATAAAAATATCATCGACATCTAATACGTTTATGCGGAATCGTTAGTGTCGCTCAGTGGCTGATTGCCTGTTGTAATTAATAACGATTGAACACATTATCTTGGGGTTTTGACACATTATACTTTCTACGCACAGGTTGCTCGACAAATTAATCTTGGCGATGGGCTCATTTCCTGCAAGGCAGAACGTATTCCTGATCAAATGAGTTTATTCCAAGTAGGATTAAATCTCAAGGTGTCGTCTCTCTATGCCAATAACTCGCCGAGTTGGAACACACCGTTACTTCTGAAATCAAAGTGGATTCAATCGGCAGTCAACGAACGTTTCATCATCCGTCTCCCACTGAAGGATAAATACGGAAACAAAGATTGTTACGCTTGAAGTTTCGCATAAATATTAAGTTCGTGGAAAAATAAAGTTTCTCTCGTCATTGTTAAAACTTAAACTTGAATTGGGCAGTATTGAAACACGAAAGAAAATAAAGAAATAAACGAATAATTAAAAAAACGTAAACATACAAATGTTCTATTCGTGCGTAAATTAGTCTTAAACATGAGGGATCCATGATTTTGCACATCACAATCTTCTATATTCTATACCAAAAAATTCCTGGAGATTATATATTTATTATCATTGGTATACTGAATTTTTGGAGCTTCGAAGCGCAGTATTTATCTACAAATCAAGGTTTACAGGAGATAAAGATTCATATGTATTATGCTAAGAGGGGATTTCAAATGTTTCGGATTGGAACGCATTATGCGAAAGTTGATTGTCACGACCATCAGAATTGTCTGTCGTGCGATCGACGATCCTGAAGTAAAAATCTTCTCAATCTCTAGTAACAACGCTATACTCTCACTAACCAACCAGTTTGACATTTTAGAATGTTTAACGTAGTTAAACGGACCTAGGTCCTAGTTTATTGAAATATCTAAGAAATGCTAAGGAGAGCTTCAGCATTCGAGGCACTAGCGAATAAGATTGATACAACCGCTTAACAACTGCGGTTAAACGCACGGGCTTAAAATTTGTTTTGATGCCCAAAGTAAGACTTGAATGCCGGGGTTTGATAGGGTTCGTACTACGAATCCCGATGTTCAAACACGGAGTCACATAAGGGTTTTTGGACAAGCGCTAGAGGCAATAAAGTTTTGTTAAATGACTTATTATTTTTCAAACTGAACTTTAGACTTGAGTGTGAAGATTGTGATTCATATCACATTCTATGGAGGTAGCAAAGCCTAAAATGCGTTGATCAGCAAGGAGACATTCGACCCATAAATTCAGAATAACTGCACTTTTACCATGATCCGCGTGCGTTGGATGGGTCTGATATAAATTTAAAACAATCCGGGAATAAAAAGCTAGCCGTTAAACACCCAAATGATTCCAAACCAATAATCCATTCGAGAAAAGAAGTTACATATTCACCAATTGTAATGCACACTCTCTGAGTGTCATTTATTTGTATATTTATTCATTGATGAAAAGCAGGTCAAAAGCTGTGCTTGGAAGAGCCACAAAAATATACACCGTTTGGATTGTGAAACATATCGGAATATTGTTAAAGATTAATATCGAACGCGAAAAACATACTTGTTCATGTCAACATCTAGGGATTTCTTGAAAATGTCAAGACTCCCGATTGTACTATATGAGTAGGTAAACTGTTACACAATTGCACCTGGCGAACGGAAAATGCATCCATCTTTACTTAGCAAAAATGATCTTAAATGCCTCTATACCAATGCCTAATGCTTGCTCAACATTTTACCGAACTTGTCGATAGGTGTGAGACAAACGACTTCAGTTAAACACCAATACCGAAACTTGGCTTTTCACGCAAATCCACGATTTTGAGTTAGGGATTGTTGACATGTCACTCCTCCCCCGATACCGTTCATCACGAGAGGAGGTGTTGCACTTTTTTTATGATCAAATGCAGATAACTCACGAATTCCGACTTGGTGCTTCAGGACACGCTATGGTGCTTGTGGACAATAACTATAGGCGAGGATTGCACAATCGGCGTAATTTATAGTCCACCAGCCCCCCGGCAGTGTAAAATATGACTCTGCTAGACAAGGTACGCTTGATTGCCTCGAGATATCATAAAACATTCATGATTATGAGGGACTTGAATATGCCTAACTTGGTGAAGACTAACAAAATTTCTCAGACCTCCACTGCTGCAAACTTCTAGCAGTCTTTTAAGAAATTCCCTTTGATAATCACGTTGGAAGCAATACAATATTCATAGGGACAGATATGCCTCCAATTTTCTATGTGATATTGACAACTGAAGACGGATCTGTGGAAAAAATTACATAGGATTTTCCGGTAGGTTCTAGCGATCATTTTGTCTTGAACTTTGATTTTCTATGTCCAGCAGAAGGGACAAACGTTACAACAAAAATAGTCGGAAATGTATGCCTATCTAAAATTTCAAACGTCCTAATCTCGATTAAGGATTGACAAATTGAAGTCGTTAAAGTAAATGAGTAGCGGGCTAGCATTTTGACCAGGCTTAACCGGAAAACCAAATTTGACTCAGCATTCGTACGTAAACAGCGTGAACATGCATTCGGATTGAAAATCCGCACTCATAAATGATTTCACATGCGAAATATGTCTTGGAGAAACCGGTTGATAAACGAAAGCACATAAGAGACCATGCGAAACCTTGAGAACCATATTATTTAACTTATTACTGAAGACAAAATAAACTATCAAGCTGATATAATGTCTTAAATGGAGCGGAATCCAAAGTTCATTTAATAGATTGTGAAACAGCACTGTTCTGTGTAACCAGGAGTTGCGGCCTTCCGGACGCACTCTGGAATGACCGCAAATGCAGCCCACACCGCGAATATTCAAGTTAATTATAATGTCACAGTATTTTGTCGGAAGGATAGCTTGGATATACAGAAATAAGGCATCCTCTACCATTGGACACAATAACCATTGGCAAAGAAGAGGTGGTGGGAACTCTACTATCGTTGAGTTTCAGAAAATTCCCTGGTTATGATGAAATTACCACCAATATACTCAAGCATTTCGGAAAATATCCATACGGACCTCTGATTCAGTTTTTCTGCGAATCGTTGTTCCGATGTGTCATACTCACGGAATGGGAATAAGGTTCAATCTCCCTAATTTTCAAAGGAGGGTAGCGTTCAGAGCTCGCAAATTACAAGCCTGTTAACTTGTTGCCCACTGTATTCAAGTTGCTCGAAAGGATCTCGGCGAACGAACTGAGGAAATACCTTGAAGAAATTGTTATTTTTTCCTGTTTTGATTCCTCTCCTTACCCTTGAAGATTGGACTCGAGCAGTAGATTTTGGGGATACCGTCCATGTATATTACTTCAATATGTCGAATGCATGTGACCACGTAAACCACAGTATACGCTTGCAGAAGCTAGATCATTGAGGTATCAGAGATACTATTAGCAAGTTTAGACAATTACCCGACTGTTGGGCTTGTTCAAGTCTCTGGGGACGGTGCTTTGTCGAAGTCAGTAGCCGTGACAAGTGGAGTGCCAAGGAATCCGTCTCGGACCAATCCTCTTCTTGCTTTATGCCAATGACATACCAGCTCATATCAGATGTAGGATAGTACTTTTCGCGGACGATATATAAGTCTGGTCGAGGATAAAAAAGCCGGAACCCTGCGTACTGATCCAGAAGGATCTGAACAAGCTCCAGGTTTGGTCCCTAAAATTTGTCTATTATTCACTTTCCAAAGCGTCACATGTTAAACCATGAAATATATGTAGAGTTCCAGTAGTTTCTCGGTACAGAGCCTTTCGTGGCCTATGTGACAAGAGGACTTAGGTGTTTTTATAAGCAACACCCTGGGGATTTAAAGTTATTACAACTTCGTCTATTGAAAAAAAATCACAGAAATTGTCAATCCTAAAGATGATTTTCGGTAGATTCTCTGAACAGACAAACCCTCGATGGAGTATGCAGTTCAAGTGTATTTGACATGACTTAAAAATGTTTATTTTTCGCAAAGAATATACCAAACCAAACTTGTCGTCCGACTCAGGCGTAAACAATACAAATAGTGAATCAAAGTCCTGAATTTATTCGATTATCCACGTCATCGTCTCCTGGGGTATTTGATTCTAGTGTACATTATTTTAAATACCACAAATCACAAGTTATAATGCTTATTTGAACTACGGGGCTCGCATAAGACAAGAATTCACACATTTATCCTAACTGACACTCACTCGCGACTCAAATGTAGACGACATTTTTTGCCGTGTGTGCTTGTTTTACTTGGAACAATCTACCCGATTATGTTGTGAACTCATCAAATCAGCAGAATTTCAAGTGAAGTCATGATGCCTTTTTGACCCTTAACACGTGCATCGAAGGAAACTATACATCTTGCCCACGTATCCACATCCCACAATTGGAAAACAATTACTTTCGTTTCGATATTTACCTGTTTCTTGAACTGCTCAGAAAGCAATCAAATTCCGGTTTGTATTTATACCATTAAATTAAATTAAACTGATAACCAATGTAATATATATTTTAATGAGCTACACATTCTAATGGTTTCATGTGTCAAAAGATGTGGACTCTGTACAGTCTAATCTGTAGCCTTTGCAGTCGAGATGTTTATTCAAAGTCAAAGTTCAAAGCATTTCAAAGTTTCAATGGTACAAAAAGCAAATACTTTAAAGTAACCACAGATTAAATATAGGAAATGCATAAAACAACACAAATGCTTTAGCAATATGGAAAGTCAGCATGTATATTCAGGTGCGAGGTTGGATTCAGTCAGCATATACTTGTCAAGTTCAGCCTTGAGCAAGTTCAGGCTTGATGTGTAAATGATATGTGGGGGCAGAGAGTTCCATATAAAACAAACTCGGACAGCAAAGAAAAACCTTCGAACATTTGATCTGGAGTGTGGAATAATTTACTTGTAGCCCTGCGATCTGCTACCACGTGCTTCTTGCCGAAGAATCACGTGAGCAATTGAGTGATCCACTGTATGCAGAATGTTGAACAGCACGATTAATTCACCCCTGGGACGACGGTAGGAAAAGTCAAAGAGGTTTGGAGTTGCAATCCTCTCCTCGTATGGCTTGTTATATAACCCGGTCACCAGTTTTGTAGCGCGGTGGTATACGTTTTGCTTCAATGTCATGTCCTTCTGTAAACACCTCATTGTTGGTCTGATATAGGTGTTAATTATCCGCGGGAGTATCTGCTTTGTGAAACTGCCGAAGATCCTTCTGAGCAATGCTAAGCTTTAGCAAGATTTTTTGTATACAAAAGTACACTGCCGTGAAGACTTTAAATTACTGCTAATCCACATACCCAGGTCTTTATCTTCCTAACCCATGAAAGTTGCGGACATCCCAGAGAGTATGTGAACTCGAAAAATTTACCGACGTTTAAAGTTTTACATTTTTGAATGTTGAATGTTTGGCAGTAGCGCAATTACCACGTATGGAGTGCTTCGAGATACCTCTTTCATCCCCTAGAATTTCTTAGATTTTCTCATTCTGATGGGTTTATGTTCACTTTTCCATCCTCTCAACCAATCTCTCCGTAAAAAACATAAATTGATACATATATAATTTATTTATCAATTTTTTTATGACAATTTATTACAATTCACTTCACATTTTCCATAATTACCTTCCATTTATGTTCTCCATGTTTTCCCATCCTTGCAATTCGTAACTTCTGACAAAATTTAAATGAAATCTTATTGTTATTAGACATGAAGATTTTTTTTCTTACTTTCTGTATATTCGTTTCCATTATTGAACGGAAAAAAAATGTTTAAAAATCCCGCTCACTTCGGTCATTTGCACCGTTATATTTTTTTCTTTTGCTGTTCCAATTTTGATAAACTGATCATGTATTACATGCCTTGGATATCCAAGAATATATATTATTATTATTATTATTATTATTATTTGGTAATCTTCTATGGTGCGTACGCTAGTCCATACTCTGATAGATACTTTTTTTTAGATATGTGGCGCACACAAAATAACTCCTTACCCAATTGTATCTGTTGTGTTGGTAAATTTATCGTGAAGATGAGCGGGTGTGACAGATGGTCGTTTATGTTATATCATTGCGTTATACCTACCGCAAAATCCAGGAAATCGAACGTGTGGAAATTTCCTGGTTATTGTTGGAACGAGCAATATGTATATTACGAAAACGTGGCTACGATGTTGTGTGGATACGCCTTTTTGCAACACTAAATAAACTACAGAAAGTGTCACCTTTTCAATAATCCCGTTAACAGAAAATTTTTTCATGTCATAATGAATGGGGAACTAGAAAACTACAGTTTGTATACGAAATGGAGGTCAATTTTAATTGACAAGTTGGACCTGTTTCGACTATCAGTATATTTTAGAATGTTGTAAAATGTTTTTGTTTGACAATCAGGTAACTGCAAGACACGTTTTCGTGATATTCAATCTTTGGCGTAGATACAAACAAATGATAGTGTCCCAATATATGTCTGCATAAATTCGCATTGTAAGGGAATCTTCTGAACTCGGAACTAAAGTCTATGGGGTAAAGCCTTCTATCTGCGAGCAAATATACCTCTTATCTTAATTCAAAGACGTGCTGATCATTTTCATACCGCATAATAGACGATGCCTATGAATACGTAACTTGAAGAATAACCTGACTATGCAGCTCCGCATAACCGATTCTGTCTAACTTTAACATATGTCTAACAGTACTGATATTTTAGCTACCATTTTAGTAAAATAATGAACAATCTCCGAAGTACAAGCTTGTCGTCTCAAAATATTACATGCTTGTTTGAGATAACCATAATAATCCGTGTTCTACTGGTCACCTTATTCAATATAAAGAGATTATTTTTACTTTTGTCGTCAGCACTTATTTTCAAATGTTAGTTGAAAATGTGTAATCATAGTATTCATGTGATCTTCGCTAAAAACGAACGTCACACGTGAATATTGAGTTACTTGATTAGGCAGTAATCCACCCGAATACATTCGATGACAGTAGCGGTGTTTCGCAAATACATGTACTTCGACTAATATTGCTCCTGGTCATGATGAATGACTTAAAAAAAACCAAACGGCAACAAGATAGTTCAGATTGTCACATACAATCATACGGAGGGAAATCAGCAACGTCACATTACCATTCGTATATTATCAGTCAGTGGAGAACGCTTGTGGAAATTTCAATCTTCTAAACCATTTTCAGATAAGCATTGACATAACAAGACTGAAAAACGTGAAGCATCTCGAGATTCAAGATTTATATTTGATATTCAAATAAACGTAGAGGTGACATAAATGTACAAATGTACCTATACGTGTAAATATAATGAATCGACTAATTGCTAAAATAGTTGTTACTGTCAAGGAGTGCACGTTTGACTCATGTGGCTCAATAACTGAAATTTTGAATCTGCTGAACATAGATTAAAGTACCAAAGTATTGTGGTGCTCACATCCCCATCCCTTACACACCACTGCCGGTTTCAGGCCGTTTGCCATCGTCAGGTGGACACAGTAAGATCAGGTTCAGTGAGCCATGAAACAGTGGAGGGGATGAGGATGTGAGCACCACAATACTTTGGTCTTTTATATGCGCCTCGAGCGCTTGGCCAGGAATAACGTAGTGATTCTGTATTTGAACATCGTGGTTCTTTGTAAGAACCCTATATAACAGTGGCATACAAATTTAACTTTGTTCAGATTAAAGTAATTCCTCCCAATATAATGACTAAATCATCACAGTAGTGGATAGATGTCAGCAATCGTGAACATGCATTGTATTGCACCATTGGATTTCAACTTGAAATTTGGATGTTCAATTACTGTCGTTTTCTACCGTGCATGGATTTCGCAATCATATCTCGGTTTCTGATGATAAACGTTCTGATTCGGTCAGAACAATCTATTACGTAGCGCTCATCTCGAAACGCAGTACACAGACTCGCCGATATACAATCATTAGTTGATATAATATCTATGTTTCCTTAGATTGAAGCCGACGTGTTCCGCGTTGTCGACCGAAATTAGTTGTGAAGTGCAAGTGAGTCTCAACTAGTAAGGTCAATGTTAATCGGTGTTGAACAAAACGCGTAATTTTAGTCTTTTATGTGCTTGACATTTCTTTATTCCTCAAACATTCCGAATGGCAAGTATATTATTGTGCTCACATCCCCATCCCATACACGCCAAAACCGGTTGCTGGCTGTTTGCCGTCATCAGGTGTAGACAGTAACGTCAGGTTGTAGTTGGTTTAACATGCTCTGTAGACCATCTTTTGAAAGCACTTCAGCATTAGACACTTTGTATATCTAAGATATGTTCAAGGTAAGAAGAATGCTTCGTAGATGGACAACATTCAGCCTCCGATCCTGTCTTGCGTGGATAATCCAGGTTTCACTAGCAAGAAGTAAAACATTTATTACGCAAGCGCTGTATACTATCATCTCTGTCTTAACACTTAACTTGCGGTTAGCCAAATACCAGAGTTTAATCGGGACAAAATGACAGCAGCTCTGCAAATATGCAAATCAACCTCAGTGCTTAGCGAGAGATTATCCGCAATGGTTTAACAAAGATATGTGAATTGATGTAATGGTTCAAGCTGACAGTTTTTAACACTGATGATTGGGAGCGAAACAATCCGTTGACCAAGACTTTGGTCTTGCTCATGCTGATTGTTTGTTCAAATAAATTGCATGCTGCCAAAATCAGTCCATTTGCGACTAAAGATGCTGTCCTTCTCTCTCTCTCTCTCTCTATATATATATATATTATATATATATATATCTATATATATATAGATATATATATATATCAAATGCCGTAGAGCAGCATTATTACAGCCTCTTCACCATTTGCTTTTTCAGTTCTGACAAGAGACGTGGGTCCTACTAGAGATGCAAAACACAAATATCATCGAACTATTTGAGAATAAGGGGGCTAGAGGCGACTGCAACAATAACAGAGGATTCCCCCTTCTAAATACAGCAGATCAAACCTATTATCGAACGGAAATGTCAGCCTTAAAACAGTATTGTGTATGCAACAGACGGTGTGATGTGATTCTGTTATTCCACCTATGCGTTTCAACGAATCTCATCCATCATTCTAGACTCATTGAGCTCTCATTTGCACTTGAATTGTCCAAGAAATTCCTACTATGTCGCCTTTGTGGTTATTTATAACACACATTTCACTTAAACTTCGAAGCCTTCATTTAAGACTGTGCACTGCATAATCCGATCCTCTATGTTCAGAGGCTTATATTTTTTACTGTTAATACATTTTCATCTTCCAATGTTGCTTAGGAGATCAAATTCAGCAATACACATTTTTGAATTCTGAATTTTGGAAGTACTGTGTGAAATGATACAAAAAACTGAATCATTGCCAACTTTCTGTTTTCATGATTATGAATCCTTGATCGGTCACGGACATTTTCTATTACATTGCTGATTTCTCTCAGTTCAGAATTTTATATTTTTTACTGTATATGTATACTGTATATATTGTTAATTTCCGATGATGTTTAGAAGATTACAGTTGGCAATAAACATTTTTGAATTCTATATGTCGAAAGTGCTGGAAGAAATGATATAATAGAACTGATTCATTGCAAACTTTCTTTTCATGAATATGATTCCCCAATCAGTCACCAACATTTTCCAATACATTGCTATGTACCCGATTCTGCTATGAAATATCGTAATGCCACTCTCTAATAAATATAGTATATTTCATTTTGCAAATTACAGTAACGTACTAACCGCAAATGAATATTTACTCACACAAACGTTACTCTCATTGCGAAAAGACTGAAATTAAATATTGTTGCAGTTAGCCGAGCGATAGGACCATGTATACTCGTTTGTGAGCCTCCAATATTATTGAAGTTATTGCAGGAAGTTGAGCCGAGGTACAGTTAAATAGGTCACCAAAACACCAATTGCCGTGAGTCATTTACAAATTGAAAAATATCATCTGAAACCATAAAGGAAAAGTGGAAGACGATGATGTATTGTCGACTGTTATCCATTTTTAAAGGCTGAATGATAACGCAGTTTAACGAAAGAGAACAACAACCTTAGCCAAATCTTCACCCCTTTCAATTTAAACTTCATGGTTATAGATGACGTTTTGTTCTGAATTTAAAATGACTCATTGCAATCGGAATATTGTTGACCTCTTTACCTGTATTTCGGCTCAACATGTTGAAGTAAGCTTTCTTGCAATTAAATCTACAATATTTGGAGGCTCACAAACGAGTATACATGGCCCTATCTCTAGGCTAACCGTAACAAAATTTAATTTCAATCTTTTTGCGATATGTGAATCAATATTAACATGTAGTTTGCGAGTTACAGTAAGTTGCAAAATGAAATATACCATGTTTATCAGTGAGTTGCATCATGATATTTCATAACAAATTAAGTTGATTGGCAATGTAGTGGAAAATGTTGGTGAGCGATCGGGAAATCATATTAATGCAAAAGAAAGTTTGCAATGAATCAGTTGTTTTATATCATTTCTTTCAGTACCTTCGAAATTCAAAATTCTAAAATGTATATTGCCAAATGAAATATTCTAAACAACATTAAAGGAGAAAATGTATATACAGAAAAAAAAATATAAACCTCTGAACATACAGGATTGAAGTATGCACTGCACAGTTTCAAATAAAGTTTTAAATAAAGTGATTGAAAATATTCGAGACCGATCGAGAGTCCATAATCATGAAAAAAAGTTTGCAATGGATCGATTGTATACGTTTTTGGTTACGTTTTGCTTCTGAAAACAGAGAATGTCATTTAAACCTGAACACTGTTCGTACCGACACTCTTGGTCTGACGAAACGTCTGTGTTCAGAAGCAAAAATTTACCAAAAACGTACTATAACCGATTCATAACAAGAGGGGTTATTAAGTACTACAAAGGCGACATACTAGGAATTTCTTAGGCAATTCAAGTGTAAATGAAGGCTCAGTGAGTCTAGATTGATAGATGAGATTCATTGAAACACGTAGTTGGAATACGAAAATCACATCACACCGTCAGTCTCTGTTGTATACTTGCTTGTGTATTTTGGCCGTCATTTCCATTCTATGATATATTTGATCAGCTGCATTATGAATGACATGATAGAAACCGATTTTAAATTTTAAGATCACTGTTGCATGGGACTGATATGATTAAACTGTTCGAGCATATGTGCCACAAATGTAGTTGACATTATCTCCGTTTTCGTAACAATATATATGTATGTATTTGCATGAATATAAGTTACACAATCGTCATTGCAAAATATTTCAAATTAAGCAGCCGTAGTAGCATAGAGTATTGACAGTGTGTTATGTAATTGATGCAATCGTTCTCGTGGATCTCACATAAAATCTTACAGTAAGCATGCGTCATAGAATTTGTACAATTAACTCATTATTATTCAAAATATAATTCTGTCAATAGATTTCGCAAGCCCGGCTACGAAATAAGGTTGAGCGTAGGGCCAGCTACTCTACATTGCACAATTCTTCTAGCTACAGAAACTTGAACAAGATTACTAACAGACTACACGGACCTGAGCAAAGATGGAAGCACATCTGTAATGTGTATGGCGTCGGATTGTGTAAGCCGGATTCATCTGGAAGGCATCAGTCCTTAAACCATCGTCTTCACGAGGACCACAACTACCATCGTCACATGTAACATACTATCAATGTATGAGACCTGAAGTATTATGCAAGTTGTAGCAGAGATGAGGAAATATAAACTCATCCTCTTAGGAATCACGGAGTCAAGATGGATAGGTTCAAAGCAAATGCGACTAATTTTGGGCGAATTACTGTTGTAAACGGGACACGAGCAGGAAGAAGCCGCACATCCCCTGAGAGTGGCAAAGATGCTTTTAATGTCGACACAGAGATTGATCATTGGGAGGTGCTCAGACCACGGTTTATGTCAGACTTCTTCTATGTAGCGAGGTAGATGATCAACATGGACAAAATCTATTGCTACTTCCAGACAAACGACTGTGCAGAGGATTAGAAGGAGGAGAAGAAAAAATTGGCTTTATTCATATAAACGAAATTTCAGCAGTTACAATACTTTCTGCAAATAATTTAAAACAAATTGACCGACAGTTCCCTATATCAATTTTTCGACTGAACGATGTTTCTTTTTTCGTTTTGATTGATTATTTTCACATGTGATCTAGTTTATCAACAAATGGTGTAACCAAATGTTTTGAGACAAAAGTGTCACAACAATTCCCGGTATCTCGTAATTCGTTCAAAATTGCGCGTCGAAAATTGACCTCAGTTGTTCAAGTTCAAGTTCAAGTTGCACAGGGCTGAAGGTGGCTAAAAGCCAATCACGCGCCCAGATTTCTTTCGACGGTATGCGGTTGAGACACCCGGCCATTTCGATATGAGTATACAGTTCGTAATTTTACACGTTCTTGTTCGAATATCTGGAAAAGTAAGGGGTAGGGTCTCTTCACCAGCACGGTTGAGAGGTCAGCTTTCATGGAAACAGGCAATAATATGCGTGACAATGTGGGGTGGATGAAATCACTAGCCTAGTTGAGGTAAAGTGAAACACAGTCATAGACTGCATGTGGGCTAATTTACTGTCAGGTTGTCCAGGCCTAGACAGATATGATAAAAATGTAAAAATACGTTTTTTGTGTTTTTTTAAAGTTTTTTAATATGCAATATGCGGAAATATGATAGACCATTTAACGTCTAATTCCCTTTTAAAGCTCAACACATTTGGGAAGCTTACTATACAATCTGGGAGCTTGTTCTAGAAGTTGACCACTTGGTTGCTGAAAAAGTGCTCACGTGCCAGCAACCTGGGCCTACTCTTAAGAAGTTTCATGGAATTACCCCTTGTAGCTGCTTTAGGTGCAAGTTTAAGGATGTCAGTAATATTATCACCTGTAAGACCCTTTAGAATCTTGAAGGCTTCTATTAGGTCACCTCGCAGCCGCCGTCTCTTTAGTGAGAACAAACCGAGGTCCTTGAGTCTAGCCTCATAAGTTTTACCTGCCTGACCCTCAACCATCCTAGTCGCAAGGCGCTGGACCCTTTCGAGACATGCTATATCCTTTTTTAAGTACGGGGCCCAGGATTGAACGCAGTACTCCAAGTGAGGCCGCACGACTACTTTGTATAAGGGGATGAAGATTGAAGGTTTTCGGCAAGATAACGCTGAGCGAAGTCTGAACACTTCTCTGCGAGCCTTGTTTGCAGCTTCGGCACATTGAGTAGCCCATTTAAAATCGCCTGTTATAGTAATGCCAAGATCCTTCACTTTCTGAGCAGCCGCTATTCTGATAGTTCCTTCTCCAACTTCTAGTTGGGTTGTCGCTAAATCAGTCGTCAGAAAACAGCTCTTCCCCAGGTTTAGTGGCAAGTCCCAGGTCTTTGTCCACTCGATTACTTTTTCTAAATCAGAGATAAGCGTATCTCTACCGTCGGTTCCTAGGATCTTAACATCATCAGCAAACAGGAAGCAGCGTGAACTCAAGCACGCTGCCAGGTCGTTTACAAAAATAAGAAAAAGTAATGGACCAAGCACCGAGCCTTGAGGCACTCAACTGAGAATCAGTGATTCCTGCGAGCACTCCCCTGCAATTCTAACATAGTTAGTGCGATTAGTTAAGAAGCTGTCTAACCATCGATGTAGGTCACCTGTGACGCCACACATACTTAGTTTGTGCAGAAGGTACCTATGTTTCACCGAGTCAAATGCCTTTTGAAAATCAAGATAGCAGACTTCGACTACTCTCCCTTCATCGAGGCGTAATGTCACTTCGTCCAGAAAGCTTAAAAGATTGGTTAGGCAGGACCTTCCTTTCCAGAATCCGTGCTGGGCATCGGATAGTAAGGAATTGGCTACCAAATGTTTACATACCTGGTGCCGAATGATTTTTTCCAAGCACTTGCAAAGAATGCTTGTCAGGCTTACTGGCCTTTAGTTGCGTACATCCGAAATGGGACCCTTTTTGTATATGGCTATTACCGCCGCTCGTTTCCAATCATCCGGTAGTATACCCTGGAGTAAGGTAGCTTCGAAAAGATTTCTGATTGCAAGGCTAAATATATTCGCAAGCGGTTGAAGAATAGCCGGATGTATGCCGTCGAGGCCAGCCGACTTAGTTTTGTCCAGCTGCGACAGAACTGTGGTGACCATTTCCTGATTAACCTCCACCGAGCTAAAGGGAGGTGCTCTGCACTCGTGAGTTTCTAAACAGTTACCTGAATCGCGCCGATAAACACTGCAGAAGAATGAATGCAACGCATCGGCTTTTCCGGTGCAGTCAAAGCCGTATTGCCATCGTCCAGCACTAACGTACCTATTTCCTCTCTTAATGATCGCTTGGACTGAACATAGCCATAAAAAGCTTTCAAGTTAATCTTTGCTTTTTTGACAAGTCGGGATTCGAAGTCCCTTTTAGCTTTCCTTTGCAGCGCAACAGCTGAATTTCTGGTCTGTATGTACTGCAGTCTAGATCTGTGAGTTCCACAGAATTTGTACGCCCTCCAGCTACGGTCACGACATCTAATAGCCTTGCGAATAGACGCGCTCTACCAGGGTGGTTTTCCTCGCGTTCTCACTGGTTGTAGAGGAGCAAAATCATCCTGTAGTTGTAAAAGGTGCCCTTTTATAATATTCCACCTGATTTCTACACTAGGTTCTAATTTGTCTGGTTCCCAACTTAGATTCATTGCTTTAGTTTGTAGTTGGACGATGTCCATTCGACCAAAGTTGTGGGACATCTTTACTTGAGGACTAGGATGCACTAAAGTCCAGTCAAGAAGAATTACAGCGTGGTCGCTCTTGCCTAGTGGCGAAAGGTATTTGATTCCATAAATATCTCTTTCATGAGACGACAGAACCAAATCTAAAGTTGACGGGGTATGTCCTGTCCTAAACCTTGTAGGTTCCCTTACATGTTGATAAAAGGCTCCGACATGAAACCAGTCTAGATATTGCGACTCAACTGACCCTGGTGAAGAAATTTCAGTATGCCAATCAATGCCCGGGAGATTGAAGTCTCCGACAATTAGTAATGCGTTGCATTGCCCTTTTAGTACTTCCAATGTGTCCATTAGTAATTGGTCGTCTAATGATGAAGCGGTCGGGCTTCTATAAACCCATGCAAGTGCCAGTCTTCTTCTAGCGACAGTAAGAAATACCGATGTTAGTTGGATTGAGTGAGAAGCGATCTTTATCGATGTTTCACTGTGGGGGAGATCTTCGTTTATCATAATTGCCACTCTCCCTCCCGTAGCACCAGTATCCCTATCCTGACGATAGATGGAATACTTAGTTGATACAAATGACGGAACATGATCATCTGGTTTCAACCATGATTCGGAGATGGCAATTATGTCGACCTGGTTTTCCAGTGCAGCAAGCTGCAGCTCGCCCCATTTATTACGTATACTGCAAGCATTTGTGTACCGTACACGGGTATTTCTATTCTGCGCACATTTTAAACTAACTTTACTCGGGGTGGGAGCACCCCGTTTTTTGAAACCGGAGAAGTTGATAAGTGGCTAGACTGCCTTGCGAACGAGCTTGCACCGGCCTAATGGCAATTGTACATAGATTTTCCTCGTTCAGAAGCTTACTGAAAAGCGAGTTTTTCATGCGCTCGTATTCTACTGGCGGCCCATTTTGGAGTACATCTTCAATGACAACTACCGCAGATGACTTAAACATTTTATGGTGGCTAAGGTTGATCCCTTTTATGGGAGTTTTCAAGCCAGTCATGGGCGTTTTTGAACGCTTTCCATGAAAATGTCGTTGAGGCCCCTTATCTTGGACAACTTTGAATCGCCCATTTGTGTAGCGCTCAAGGTAAGCACTTTTAAAAGAAGCGTATCCCTGTCCTGCTGGTTCATGAATTCTACCAAGATCGGACGAGCGCTATTTACAGTTGGGTTCCACCGGCCTACACGATGGACCCTTTTTACCTGGCTGTTAATAAGGCCCTGCCATGCGCAAAATATCTTGAACACTGGAACGGTCCATTTGGCGCCGGGATTTGCTTTCGCGAATCAGCGGCTCTTCCCTATTTAGTATGAGGAGAGTACGAGATGGCCTCGTTTCCGCCATTTTGTTGGGTGCAGCAAGCTTACTAACTTGCTCAGCTAAGGCATTTATTTGCCTTTCTAAAGCAACGTAGTTAGCTTGCTGTGTTATTACCGGACATTTACTGTTATCGACGGTTTTCTTTTTAGGGTTCTTTTTCCCCCTGTGTTGCTTTTTTATTCTTATTGATGGTACTGCGGGCAGGGCCGGGTTTTGTTGACGGGGTTGTTCTTATCCTTACGACCTCGGCGTAGGACAACGGAGAACTCTTATTATTTGCCTCCACATTGTTTAAAATACTAGCGGAGGTCCTCAGGAATACTTCCCTGGCGTTTCTCTTACACTCCCAACATACCCATTCCATGAAACTAATTTTACAATAAGTTTCATAATGCTTGGCAAGAATGCCAGAGCATTTTGGATGCGCCCATCTCTGGCACACATCACAAGCTATACCTTTTACAACCTTCTTACCACATTCACTTGAAATGCAGGGATATGAAGCTTTAGGCATAGTTTGATTTTTTTAAAAATTCAAATAACAATGAATATATATAAAAATTTTCAAAAAACGTAATAGAATATGTTGATTCTAGTTACGATGTGTATATAATGCGATAAATTGATTAACAATTTACAGCAAAAGTTCAGTTCGGTCAAAAAAATTTCAAAAAAAAAAACAAAAAAATTGCACAGGACAGTAAGCAGCGAACGAGCCAATCGAGCGTCCAGAATATCTTTCGATGGAAAGCTGCAGAGAAGCAACCACCACTGCCAAAGCGTTTTTTCTTATTGTGATTTGGATGTCCTCGACGATCGCCATGCCAAGGGATTATCCGGGTTGTATTTAGGAAGCACCACGTAATGGATGATGCTGGAAGCGCATTCCACAAGTTAGCAAATCTTGTTTAGAGCGTGAATCCCTGTGGTAGGCGTAGTGTCGTTCGCTTTTGAAGCTTTAGAGCATGGCCACGGGTTCTTTAGTGCATCGCAAGATGGAAAAACTCGCGCCACTCGTCACCATGAGCTCCCAGTAATATGCGACGAGTTAGCAGCAGGTCGTAGCGCAAACACCGTATACTGAGCGACATGTGGTTGAGGCGTTCAACTCTCTCCACATAAGGAATTGATTTCAATCCTCGTACTCGTTTCGTCGCCCACCTTGGCAATTTTCCCAACTAGTCACGTTCTCCCTTAGTTTGTAGATAGGTGGCTGGCAAACCATATCCCAAAACTGGTCTCACGTATGTGGAATAAAGAATGCGAAGCATTTGCCGAGTATTCGCCGAAAACGACCGACTAATAGCCCACCATGCGCGGTTTGCAGCAGCAGCTTTTCTGCTCGTATCCTCCTTGGATTTAAGCGACCGAGTCATAATTGTACCCAGGTCACGTTCAGTATCAATAAAAAAACGCGGTCGGTTTGAAACTCGGCAAGTTTCTTCCTCTCACTATCTTATATCGTATATATTTATCTATACTTGCATTCGCTGAACATGCTCCACTCTAAATATTCGAAATCATCTCGTAACGCACCACGTGTCACGCCACGATTGAACAAATGTTCAGTCGTTCTAGACTCTAATTTCTCTACTGTGTTATCAAAATTACACAATTTGGAGACTAAGGTTGAAACCATCGCAGATAAAATCAGTAATGTATCGCGCCTTTTTACATTACTAGAACCCTTAGCTATCCTTTTCGACCCCAACTATAATGTTAACTCTGATCTGGTTCAGCGCACAGGACGCTTCGTAGAGTCTCTAACCTCGGAAATAGAGCAACGGAGAATCAGAGCTAAGAACATAATTCTTTTGAATATAGCTGATATATACCCGTTGGATGAACTCAAACGGTCAATTCTCTCTCACTACGGCCTTACGGCTGACTCAGCGACACTCATTAGGCTTCGTAAATCATCAATTGCTAGACGCACCCCAATCCTTATCAAATTTAATAACGAAGATTATGCTTTTCACATCTCAAAAAAACAAGCATGTTCTAGCTTCTTTTCCTCGATTCTCGAATGTGTTACTTAAACGTGACAACACAAATCCCTACAACGTAAGTTCACCCGCAATATTCCCGAGCCGGTGACGGAAAGCACCCAATCTCCATGTTGTAGCAGCAAGACTTCTAACCTCGCTGACATAAGTAACCTAACTGAAAATTCATCTATCAGCTAAAACGCCGAATCACCTGCTGCACTCCAGGTAATCGTTGATCCACAAGGTCACACCCTGCTCCACAAATATATCCATCATACGCCCCCACCCAGGTTTACCCGAACCATTTCCGGCCTTCAAATTTTCCCCTTGTGTTTCCACCGATCTACAGGATGTAGCACAACCTAGTTTCAAATCTCCGTCCCCTATCATTAATACCCCTCTTTCTACTTCCCCTATACGCATCCTTCTATTTAACGCGAGATCCATTACTTCTAAAATGCCCGATCTTCAATTTTTCTATCTGCTAACCCGACTGATGTAGTCTTAATCACTGAAACTTGGACGACTGATGAAGATGCAGATGCACTCCTTTTCCTACCTAATTATAATATTTTTCTCAAAAATCGGTGCTCCACTCGTGGTGGTGGTTGCATCATATATATTACTAAGGATATACCGGCCAAACTTTATTCTTCTTCTACACTGGATGATATTGATGAATTGTTATGGATCAATATACCTTCACTGGACGCCCTTTTCGGTTGTATTTACAACCCACCTCCTCCAACTTCACATAATCTTGATAAGATAAAAAATGCTTTTATTGAAGTTTCTCCGACCCCTCATAAAAATAAACTTATAGCTGGTGATTTTAACATGCCTTATACATGCTGGAATTCCCCCCATCTATCTAGAAAATTCTCCTCTTTTTCCGAAGCAATCAGCTTACTAGGTTACACTCAAGCAGTAGATAAACCTACAAGACAATCAAGCCTTCTAGACCTTATTTTCACATTGGGTCCTAATCCTAGTAATGTACAAGTCATAACACCCCTTCTTGGTTGTGATCATAAAATGGTTATGTGCCAACTTCATCTTTATAAAACTCGGACATCCATCTGCAGAGATAATGGTTGTCTTTATATTGATCGGATAAAGTTTTCGACTCTAATCAGGAACTCTGATTGGACTGACTTCTTTATATCTCCAGATTTTAATATTATCTCTTCCATATTTCATAAAAATTTCTCTAGATGTCTTGTAACTGCATCAACTCATCGAAAGACTAAACCTATTAAACTTGATAAAATAAAACTTCTTGAAAAAAGATAGCCCGTCTTTCTGCTTTTGTAAACCACACATCAGACTTTTATTCATTTTAACGTCTCAAGGAACTTCTTAGCTCTTTTACAATAATCAAATTGCAATTCATCGAGAATCAATAAAGAATGGCCCTGAACAGTGCTCCGAAGACCACGTGTTTGAACAGTCTAACGAGATCTCGATATAATTTAAGTAAACATGAAATTTCTACACTTGTGTTCAACGATGATGGTTGGGAATCATCAACATCAGACTATTCAGCAATAAGTAAGGTTTTTCTGAACTATTTTAGTAAGTCATTCAATACCAATGTATACCCTGTACTCCCAAATCAAAATATTAATTCAATGTGTATGGATTCCATCTCCTTTAGTTTACAAGTGGTTAGCGCAATGTGTCGGCGAAGAAAAGCTTCTTACAAGCCTGATATTGTGGGCTTTGTTCCAGCAATCTTGCAACTAAATACGGATGAAATACCTTTAATTTTATTAAACCTGTTTAATCTTTCTATTAAATCTGGTATTTTCCCCCTCGAATGGAAACATTCTGTCATTGCACCTCGGCTTAAAACAGGGAATTCGCACATCGTCAGTAATTATCGCCCAATTAATCACACACCTTTCCTCTCTAGGCTATTCGAAAAGTTGATCAAAAACGCATTAATAGCTTACTTGGGCCCAAACGCTTTCTCTCCATTCCAACATGGCTTTTTCAAATCAGAAGTCCTGTATTACCTGTCAGCTGGAATATTTGGACCATATAACAGCCTCCATAGATCATGGATTAGCTGTACTGACAGTTTTCTTAGACATTACCAAAGCATTTGATGAGGTTCCTCATTCTCTTCTTCTTCGAAAATTATCATCACTTGGTATTTCCGGATCCCTATTTAATTGGTTCTGTTCATATCTTTCTGATCACACCTTCTCCGTTTCCGTTAATGGCATATCCTCTGAAACACAACCTATACCCAGTGGAGTCATTCTAAGTAGCGTACTAGGTCCCCTCCTTTTTCTTATATATATATATATATATTAATGATGTGCAAGATTTCGTGAAAAACGCAAAGCTTTTTATCTTTGCGGGTGATATTAAACTTGTTTTAGCTTTTCCAGCCATAGAGATATCACAGGCTATAGACTCTCTCAACGACGATCTTTCAACCCTTTTAAGTTGGGGCTCACAATGGGGTTTAGAATTCTTAGCTCTGAAGACGCAATTCATGGGTATACGCTGCTCAATACCCCCGGTAGTATTATTCTCAACAATACACCACTCGCACTTTCTGACGAAATCAAAGACTTAGGATTTAGATATTCTTCATCTCTCAATTTCAACGAAGAAGTAAGATTTCTCATAGCAACAGCTAGACAGAATTTTGGATTGCTAAATCAAAAATTCCTCCTTCGTGAAAGTAGACTAAGTCTATATAAAATGAAAGTATTACCGCTTCGTGACTACTGTTAATATAGCCTACTCTCACATGCACTAGGCGTGACTGTATTCTCTTAGAAAAGCTTAACCCAGTAGAATTAGCAATCATGTTAGGCTACTTAATCCTTATCTTATAAAGTAAGATGTATTTCTACTCGAAAATTGACCCAGCTTTGGTACGCAGAATTCGCCTTAATCTTTTTCTTTTCTTGGATCATCACAGAGCACCAAGTTAAGCTAGATATACCATGCGCTTCCAAGATTGCAATTCGTTCTGTACGGACGTATAACCGAAGGAGGCTATACATATGCCACTTACTCGCCCTAAAGTTAAAATAAATAAAAACTATTTTATCTTGAATTCCAAGGCAATGCTAAGAACGATCGATTATTAATTCAAAGCTGTTTGTATTACATGAAGCATAAAAAATGGACAAAAAATATTAACATTTTCGAGGTCCAACGTGTTGGGAATTTTTCATTCGTTAAAATGGTTAAGGTAAATGATAATCAATCAGTTTTACAGAAATTCAATATATGAGCAGTTATTGTATGAAAGGAAAATCGGGTGAGGGGAAAAATGACACGAAGAATATTAAAGAACGATGGACCGGAACATCGAAGATGTGAGGAATTTCGAAGAGTCAGAATCTTCAAAAATGTTCAGTTGGAACACAT
>JACCGJ010001350.1:14355-33059 GCA_013407085.1 Atriophallophorus winterbourni | reverse complement strand
ATTTGTCCACATTTCTGTTTCCAATATTTTCATTGACCACTTTGGTTAAAAGGATTTGAGGATAAAATTCTTCGTCGACATAACGAGGTACGCCATTGGCTGACGAATTGCAAGGTCGCAGGTCAACCAGGAGCGAAAAACCTAAAGGAATTGGTGAGATTCGGCTAAATTCAAAATTTTACGTTTTGGAGAAAATATGAGGTCATGGTTCCATTTTTTTCAGCAATGGGATAACGATTTGGCGAAAAAGGCACAAGAATTCGCGAGTAAATGCAGCTTTGTAAGGCAGAGTAGAGAACAAAGGAAGACCGCAAAGTTTGATAATGTTGGTCAAAATGTGGGAGGTGGTTGTAGCCCTGAATCGTAAGTTAGTGCACAGTGTCACGAAAAATGAAATTGGTTATCATGGCCATTGATATTGATCTAACTCATTTTGGATTTTGCGTTACAGTGTATTTGATCTATGGTTCTATCAATACCAAGGATATAATTACATGGACAATACGTGCAAATACCGCTCTTGTTCTGACTATCTTCAAGTACGTTGGAATTAATTCATTTTGATTAGCCGATGAATTTCGTAACAAAAATGGACCACTCCCAAAAACGTTGCTTCATCCATTACAATTTTTTAAATGCATTTAATTTACCTGGATAATACAATAACCTCTGATAAAGTAGAGGTTGAGTATTGTTACTAAAATTCATTCAAGATTTATGGTATTAATAGCATATTGCATTGCATAATGCACAATTTTATGTTATCATTCCATCAAACCTATATATATATTAACTATTATATTTACATCAGTTACGAATTAAATGTTCACCCAGTTAGAAACAAAATACACGGTTAATTTTTACATTTTTATTTAAACAGTTGAACCGCCAAAAACAACCTTAAATTTGCAAGTCAGATTTAAACATGCAGAATTTCCATAACCATTTTGGAAGTGATCACATAAATTGCACTTACAAACCACATCCGGTTTCTGGCTGTTTGCCGCTTCAAGTTTGCGACAATAAAAATATTTTAAAAGAAATTCAAAACATTAAAAATGTGGTCCTTATCGTGTTATTTTATAAGTTGTTATATTTCGCATTCGTTAGGCTATATTAGCTGATTAATCACAAAATAATATAAATTAAAAATCACCAATCGTTAAGATCTTGTTTTCTTTCTGAATTGTAGATATTTCAATTCAAATACGTCTAATTTTGAAATAATGTAATTGATGACATATTGAGCTGTTAAAAATCAATAACTCCAACTTATTTACATTGTTAGGATTTTAAGGAATTTACGCTCTGCATATTGTATCAATTCTCATGTTTAATATTTTTAGCGAAACAGCAAAAAATATCTCGAGTTATTTCAAGTTATCTAGATTTTGTTTTGGTCCATATTATCACGTTTAATATAAATATTCTTAATCTGTGATTGAAAAAATTTAATTGTATAAAATTAACAATTTATAGGTATATGAATTGATATACGGTCACTATATCCGTATATTTATTAAAATATAAGCCTGAAACTCTCATACAGTCCCATCCAATGTGATGTTTAAATTATATCTGTTCTCATGTTTTTTTAAATTTCAGTCAATTATAAAATAGTATTATAAAATATAGCCTGCTCTCTTTTTTAATATCAGGGAACCGGAGATTTGATTCCTGTTGACTTTATATATGAAAGCACAAGCATGATTCAGGCAAAGTGCTGCATCGCCATAGAATGCTCTAAGATATTGTCAGGTTGCCCAGGCCAAGAAAGATATTAGAAAACAATAAAAATGTTAGTGAGACTCCAGCCTGTTTCCACATGGAGCTCACTAACGATGGCAAATCAATTTAGCACGATGATAGCCGCGAAGCACAGAACTACAGCACGATTGTTCAAGTCAACTTTTTCAAACATCAGAACACATCTACAAATGGTATCTCAATAGAATTATTCTTGTTACAATTACGCGTTTGATGTACGAAGTCTCTCTCGCTTTATCACATTTGATTTAATGTGAAACACTGCTATCATGGTAAAATAATTTCACCTGAGCAAATAAGTTTCGTGTTTTTTTTTACATAATCAGATTATATGGGCCAACACTACACACGTTGGATGTGGTCAAGCGGACTGTTCGAAACAATTAGGGATCAAAAGCATCGTTGTTTGCAATTATGGACCAGCGTGAGTTTTCTATAACAACAGGAAACTTTCCTAACGGAAACTAGTTTTCTCGAAATTTAGGTTTGAACGATTTTTTCGCTTGGGCTACATAACTGCAAAATTTATTCATAATTTCATTTATGGTAATAATAATGAGCTGCTCAAAAACGCAAGATATATACTGCGATCCTGATGGATCTTTGCTGTCATCATGAGAGCGCTCATGATGAGGAACCCTATGCTGCTTCTTTCAAATAAACATTCTTTCACTGATATTTAAGTAGCTTCTTTCCTTTGCGCCTATCGTCGTTTAAACGTATTACATGAAAATTCTCACCCCTAAATCTGATTTAATGAAACATCAAATGTACTAAACCAGTTTAACTTTATTCATTTCCTATGCACATTAGAAAATTTATATACTAATTAGCTTACCATATTTTGTTTAGATTAAATTAGATTTACCACAATTTTAGATGTGCCCCGTTTTATTCAAATTTCACAACTTCGGTTATTTATATAACATTATACTTGTCCGGCCTACCACTGTGGTGAATGAGCAGTGAATAATTCTAGATTTTACATACGCCGAACTGACCTGCATGTATCAAATAGCGGGAATTTTGGCGCACAATTTAACGCTCGCTTCAAAAGGACATAGCTGCCGATCTAAATTAATCTGGAGTTATAGAACTATTGTATGAAATTTGGAACTACACGAGAAGCTTATTAATCGCTGACATCGTTGTCATTAATCCAATGTTTTAAGTAAGACCGCGTTGTCAGACACTGAAATAGCCATGAAATTCTGAATCAGGTACAACAGGAAATCTGTAAATGTTGCGCAAAACAATAGCCCGTACTTCAAACATGATGAAGTCAAATGGAGTTCTGTACGAGTAAATTCGTATGTATGCCACTCACATATTTTATCTAAACTAGTCATTCAGGTTAGGAGCACGTTCGCTCCTTTGGGAACATTACTGCTTCTATTAAAATTCACGAGTTTATTTCCAATAATTTGTAGTCCCCGTCACGTAATCGTTCTGTCATAATCACGTAGGTGGATAAAAATTTATTTGGATTATTATTATTATTCTTAATTATTCTGTACAAAATTGTTAATTAATAAAAAAATATTCAAATTAGAGGCTTAGCTGGTCAGCTAGGAGCATGCTACTTGATTTAGAGATTATGAGAACCATAAACTCGTGATGGACAAATTTGTGTCAAATTCTAAATTGAATCTATATTTTCTGGTATGTGGTTGTCAAGATGAATAGTCCACCTTGCTGGAAATTTTCGAGCATGTAACTAGTGCAGAAATTCCAGAAAATATCAGAACTAAAATAGATATTATCTGTATGTACATAGGGTTTTAAAATTGAGCTCGAATGTGTTGCGGATCAATAAATCCCCAACAAAGTAATTTTAAGTAATCCAAAATTTTAGTGGTCTAAAAAGCAAATACTTTTAGTAACCATAGAATAAAAACTTATGGGACTGCATAGAAACAACAAATATGTTTTCTAATATGGAAAATCAGCTTATGCATTGAGGTGCAAGTTTGGATTTGATCAACACATAATTGTCAAGTTTAACCTTTAGAATGTTCAGGGTTAATGCACATATGATATTTCGGGACGGAGATTTCCTTATAAAACATACTGAAACAGCAAAGAAGAACCTTCGACAATCGTAAAGTGGAATGTTTAAATAGTAGCAATAGGATCTGCTACCTTTGACGATGTAACAGGTGTTCAAGTGTGTGAATCGCTGTATGCAGAATGTTTAACAGTAGAAACAAATAACCGTTAAGACAGCGGATGCGTAAACTCAAATAGGTGTAGAGATGCGATTCTTTCCTCGTATGGCCTGTTGTCACGAAATTGGTAGCGCAGTGTTATGCGTATTGCGGCAGAGACATGACCTTTATAGACATGGGAATCATGCTTGATTACTGGATATAGGTGTTAATTATCCGTTTGAGTATCTGTTTGTGAAGCTGTCAAAGATCCTTCTGAGCAGTGCTAAACATTGAGAGGACATTTTCCATACCAAAGAAAACTGCCGTGAGGACAATAATTTGACATTAATCCACACGCCATGTTTATCTCATCCGTAACACCTGAGATTAGCTGGTATTACTGAGAATATATGAATTCGGAGGACTCACCGACGTGTAAAATTGTACATTTTTGAATATCGAATGTTAGGCTCTTCCGTATGGAAAACTTATGATGTGCATAGACATATTTTTCTAGAATTTGGCTATCTCTTATGCTGCGGGCGTTAGTCCAAACTTACATGTCATCTCCATACGAACTGCGTACGATTTTAAGTATATCATTCACGCACACCAGAAACAGTATTGAACCGAATACTGAGCCTAATTCATGGATTGTACAACATTGTTTGTGTGCAAATTTAAGATAACATAACCGGGAATTACTAAAAAATCCCTCCCTCAATTTCGAGGGATGTGAGCAACAATTCGGTAATAATAATTAAAAATAAATATATTCTCGGATAATAGTTTGTTTGAGAAAATTAGTTTCACCAACATTTTTCCACAAAATAAAATGATTTTCTTGTTTGTATTACTTACGAAAGACATTGAACGGTGTAGTAACTAACGTATTTGTGAAATACCACAACCTCGAAACGTGATAAGCTTTAAAAATATTAAATGTCATATTTATAAACCGCAATTCTTTGATAAATCTTCTCATTTTACTTTCAGTGGTGTCATTAATAGCTTGCAATCAGAGTAAGTATTTTGTTTATGAAATTAAACTTATTCATACGACTGTCATCATTTTATTGTTTAATTGAGTTTATACAGTTTTTAATGAAAATTTATATTTCTTTTTGAAGTGGTTCATGGAAAGTTGGTTTGCCGTATGAAAAAGTTGATAAATGTCCAAGGTAAGTAGTAAGTGTTGATCTTGAAAAAGCTGAATAATGTTTTAATAATAATTTTAATTTATTACATGAAGTTATTGCGAAAAATATGTGATACTACGTGAACTGAAGCCTACGATTTTTCAAATTTAGATCCTCAATTAATCATTGTGGAAGTTTTATTTCCAATCACTGCCTACCATCATATTACAAGTGTTCTTCCACATATTTCTCGGGCAAAGTTTGGTATTACTAATATTCACTACGATTACTATAATGCACATTTATCTGATTTTTTCACTCTATTATGTTTTTTTCAATATGATCAGACCGGTGGATTTTCGATTATTCTGAATTATTATAAAATCAAACGTATTTAAACCGAACTTTTACTGCAAAGTGTATGTGATCAAACCACTGGTTGAAGCGTGTTCAACTGACAAACAATTTAAGTTATTGCTTGACTCATTCGAACGTTTTAAGTAATCCATAAAATTTTCTGTGCACATACATTACAAATATTGTATCATTCGGAAGATTGCAAATATCTAATAAATATTGTTAACGATTCAAAAAAACATTGTGCAATAACCGAATTATCTAGAATCTCGTTCAGTTTTCGCATCAACTTGAATTGTGCATACAATAAACAGATGACAAGGATTAAGTGTTTTTTTATTGTTGCATAGTACATCATTTTTTTCGGTTTTTATAGACTCCTAATTGTAGGTCGCTTCAGATTGGCACAGAAAACGAATTTGCCTTTTACTTAACAAATTATCGACACGAATCTTTCAGGTTCAACCTATCCGCTCTCAAAAAGAAGGCAGATTGAAAATTCAACCATCTTCGGTTTATTCGATTTGAGATAATACATGGTTTCCCTCGGGTTTAACATCAGTAGTTCCATTGCAAAATTCAATCATCCTAATAATATTTAGAGCACCTTGATTAAATATGTGTCAAGTTGTGTTCTCTTGGCAAAACATTTTTTCTTATCAATTACATTCTTTTGATATAACGCATGAGGAGTAATAATCTGCGATATACGCAGAATGAACTTCATGTCCAAATGAAATTTTTTGTTTTTTGGACTCGATACATATTTCGTTTGAAAATATAATTAATTTCATGTTACGTTTCGTAGCAGCGACACAAAACCAATACTATTGCATCACATATATGGAAGTAACAAACTCGCCGAATAAATTTTCGTTTTGCTAATACTTCCATGAATTCATAAGTTTGTTTGTACACTAACTTTCCACCATGTGTTTAATTTTTATGCTAATTTACATCGTAATTACTTTATCCTATCTTTAACAGCTCATCACAAGGAGGGAAATGAACAACTAACATTCATGAAAAAACAAATAAATGGTCAATGAAATGAAATTTATTTATTTTTTTCGTGGGAAAGGGTAAGCAAGATATAGGAAAACTGATTATAAATGTGACGGACATTCAATATTCAACATATAGGGAACTCGTGACAGGGATAATTAATAATAGTGGGGAGCAAACTCAGGGTATGTTTTCATAAGATTATCCAGTTTATATTCGAAAATACCTCCACTGTTGGAGTGTACCAAATTGTCTGACAAACATTTTATAAGAAAACATACCCTCACCGAATAAAATGCATGCGGCTGTTTTGTTTGACGTGCGGTAATTCCAACCTCGGAAGTTGCTATAAAATATTCGCAGTTGGATTAAGAGTTGAAAAATATTTCTAAGAACTGTTATGCATTTACCTCAGATCCAGTCTTCAGGGACGCACAACGTATGACATATTTCGAAAACGATGAACAAACTTGATGTATCTATGGCATAAACGGTGTACAAGCAAAATATCTTTTTAGGAGCATTATTGTCCAGGAATGCCCAAGCGCTTTCATGCTGCATTCTATACACTTTTAATGAACTACAACTTAACACAGAATTTATCCAACAATAATTTTGAGATAGTTCAAACGACACATTTCATTTACGTACGTTAGTTTCCGGAATCCAACGATGCGTGCATGCTGTATTCTTTACACTTTGCATGAAATACAATAACACAGAATATTTTCAAAAAAGGAGGGAACTCAAGCAACACATTTCATTTCCGTACGTTACTTTCCGGAATACAAAGATGCGTATGATTGCCAATTTAAGAACATTATCAAAAACTATGATGTCATTTTCGAGTAAGTCCGCGAAAATCATCTTGTTCGCAATGCCATTGTGTTCACCATGTGGATATTGCTCGTCGCAGGTAATTCTTACAAAATCAGATAGTCCACCGCGTGCGTGAAAATGAATTATTTAACCTATAAGGTTACTCAGTGAAAGCTAATTTCAAATTTTCAGACTAAAATTTTATATTCAGACTGATATGTGTAAACATGACCTATAGAAAAAACATAACTCATTTAAAATGGACTAAGCTCAAACTACTAGGTAAACTACGAGTAACAATGCAGTGTGTGCATTACTATGTATAGAAAGAGGGAACTTTCTGTACGCACAAATGATATTCGTTTAAAGCTACTTGTTGTGGTTTTGATAAAAGCATTACTGATTAACACAATCAAGTGCCCAAATTAAAAGTGTTAATGCAAATTTGTTCGATAAACGCAAAGAATGTAGATGAAAGATAATTGACCTTCACGGAATCTGTGCTTGGCTGCTCAAAATAAAGTTGTATTTCATGCTGATGAACAATGATCTCAGTTGATATACATTCAAAAACTTAAGCAATCATAGGAGCTTGTTTGACAGTAAAACAGTTTTTTGGAAAAACGGAATAACGTAAAACATTTAAGATATATCAATTAAACTCCGACTTATAAGTTAAAGCCACTTTAATCCTGGTAGTTGAGACAAACAAATTTCAAATCAACAATCACAGAGTAATTAACCACCAAGCGCTCAATATGTTTTTATTGAACGGTATTGTGTTATTCACATGCGTCGCAAGGCAAACAGCCAGAATTCACTTGTGGAGTGTATGCTCAGGAATGCATTCACTACAATACATTGCAATGAACACAAATATCTATTCAATTACCTTATTATTAAATCAATTTGAATGAAACCTTTGTAGAAATATACTGTTGTCACATTACTAGGTCAATTTTACATTACTCAGCTTCTGTTCAACATTGATGAAAGCAATATATCTCTATCTTATAACGGGCAAGATCATCAGCTACGTGACTGTTCAACAGTACCGTAGTACACGTTTTGGCTAACGAGTTACAATCTTTATTTTCATGTTCGTTTTCTGTTACCTTCGTGGGACGTTAATGTGGTAGCCAGTATACTACTCTACACAGCCAATGTTTTTTAACTGTCGATCACCTACTAGTTGACCAATCGCGACACTTTTATATTCACTATTTTATTCGCTTAATAAAATTTGTAGACTGACTAAGCCATCAAATGAAACCGATGCACAATAGTGATGCTTTAATAAAGCATGGTAAGTGAATCGGTACCACTGACAACATTTTCTTCGTAATTGAAGACTAGGTTTAAAACGAATGGCTCTTCCTAATCTCATCAAAGAATTAAGATCTAGGAGTGATTATCCCGATTCATTTTCAAATGTATTTGCCCAGGGATATTTTTCAGATAAAGGATTGGAAATAATGAAATCAGTAAGAAACATCACATTTTTCTGGCAAATATTATGACAACTAATAAATTACCGTACTGAGCAAAACCCGAATCCGGTATGTGAAAAATTATTAAAAGGGTATGGTCATTCTCTGGTACAATTTGGAATAAATTCTTATACTTCTCTAATCAGCCAATAAAATTAAAGTTGATATTTTAGTTCGTTGATATCCAATGCGCCTTAGGCCAACAACGGGTTTCCAGCTCTTTCTCGTTATAAGCTGTTAGTTTCACTTAGCCTCATAACATTGGGAAAGATGTTTAAATGTTTAACTTTAACCAGAAGATTCATGATAAATGGTTGAAAAAGCATTTAAATCTACAATCTCCACAGTCAATAGAAAGGCAAAAAATTATATACGTTTAAATATTACCAATCGGTTTATATGCTTGACATATGACATAGATGAATAACTTGTCTATAAGTATGAGTAATTTCAGGGTTAACCAGCATATAATCGTCAATGTTCGATTTGAATATTGCTAAATTACCTGCGTTTAGCTTACTGGCAGTTAGGGAATTCTAAACAAAACATACGCACCGAATAAAATACCTGCTACAGTTTCGTTTGGAGCAGTGGTTCTTAACCTGGGTTCGATCGAACCCCAGGGGTTCTGTGAGTCCTTTTCTGGTTATCAACGGTTTACCATGGATCTAACCCATACACAGAAAACACATTACTTTACGCGCCACGGAACTCGCCGGTTTTTCACATGATTTGTACGTGACTACGGGACAATTCTGCGTGTCGAGAATCGTCTTATCAGCTGGGCCGGCCGTGACCATTGTTGCGTTCGCCGGATCCAGGCCCTTGGCAATGAGGTCAAGTTGATTCGATGTCGCTGACACAGTTTGATCGATCGATTTTTTAGTCCGTATGCGGTGAAGCATGTTAGTAGCCTGAATTGGGTTGTTCGGCTGTGTGACGGGTTTTTGTTCGACGGGTCGAGGTGGCTGTTTTGGAACACGTGATTTCGTCGTACGTGATTTGTGATTTCCCTTTCAATACTTCAAACCCTTGATACTAACTATGTCGAGCAAAAAAGAAAGTGGTCGGACGAATACGTTCAGTATGGATTCACGTGTATAACAGAACGTGATGGGAGTCAGCATCCTCAATGTATAAGCAATTGCAATGCACTTGAATGAACTCGCAAAGTCTCTCGACGGATACTTCCGCACCAGAAACTCATCCAGCATGGGTGAGACAGCCGTTCAAGTTTAGTGTTGCGACAGCAGATGTCAATGATGAATACCTGGACGAAATCATTGAACTGCAAAAGAGCCAGTTTCAACAGCAACTCTTCAGAACATCAAAGCTCTCAACGTTTTGCTGTCACCAAGTCGTTGCGTATTCTCTTATTGCTAAGAAAGCCCTCGAGATTCTCATACCGTTTGTTACAACATATCTTTACGAGCAGTCCTTTTCGATGTTGGTAAACATAAAAACGAAGAAAAGGAACGCACTTTGTTGCGAAAATGATATGAGAGTGGCACTTGCCAAGACGAAGCCGCGTATTCCTAAAATTGTCGCTGTGAGGCAAGAACAACGGTCACATTGATTTGCGGTAAATATTCATTTCGTGTTTGTTTATGTGCGAAATTCATGTTGCGTTGGTTTTTCTTTCAACACAGTGATTTTGTGTGCAAATGATGCATGAGTCAGTTTGTGCACATTTACAGTATATAGTTATATACAAATCTTTTGAATTGGAACAAAAAACACATTTTATTTTTCCAACTGCGAAGGGTTTGATGAATGCATGTATGTAACTTGTAGGGTTCGGTACCACCAAAAAGGTTAAGAACTACTGGTTTGGAGTGTGATATTACCAAATTGCAAACTTGACCGCGGCGGTCGCTGGAAGTTTGAAGGCGGAAATAATTTATCACTGGTGTAGTAAAAAAGCAGTAAAGATATTATATGCGAAGATAAGATCACCTTGCATTCTCCTTTGTACAAGTGTCCTCAGATCCATTCATTTGTGTCGCTCGACGTATGATGTATTTTCAAAACCATTTATCAGTTTAGAAGCTATATTATATGAACGGTCCAGAAGTAAAATAGATTTCTGCAACCATGTTGTCCAGGCTTGTCAGCGCTTTCTATAACGGGATGATATCAAATTTCATCATGAGAGGTAAACAACCCCTGGAAAAGCGTCCAAATATCTGCCGCAACATACTTAGCAGCCGAGACGCGCGTTTGTAAACGTCTTCGCATTGTAGAACATTTTTTTCAATCTACCGCAAGTTAAGAAACCCAGGTCCTTTTCTTCCACTGGGAACTCCACTAACAGGCAATCTGCATGATCTTATAGATTCGCATATTCTAAGGCAGGTTATTTTCTGGTGACCAGCCGTACAAGAATTCAGGTCGTTTGTAGCAAAATGAAATCATCAATAGTGCTGATTCGCGTCCATATTTTTATGTCATTAGCAAACAGAAACATTTTTAAAACTACCGCAATTTCAGACAGCCAGGTTCTTTTCCTCCGCGGTGTACGTCAGGATTTTGTTGTCGAGCTTGAAGGGATAGGAAAAGCCAACGTGACGAGCGATCTAAAGTATCTTTGACTTTTGCATATTTAATCGTAGTTTATTTTCGGATGACGCGTGTTTAAAGCCTTCAAATCGTTTTGTAGCAAATTACAATCATCAGCGTCACTGATTCGTCTCCATACTTTTATATCGTCGGCACCATACCGTCATACTATTATTTGGAATTGGGAAATCATTCATATAGATTAAGAACTGTATTGGTCCAAGCACTGAGCCTTGTGGAACTCCTCTAGTGACATCGATTTTCTTCGATAATAGGACGTCTGTGGCTGAGGTAATCATGTATCAATTCATATAGTGTTCCAACAATACTGTGTTTCTATAGCTTGTTGAAGAGTAAATTATGATCAATTCTGTCGACAGATTTAGAAATGTCTAGGTAGCGCGCAATAAAATGTCACCTCATCTAGAACCCACGTACAATGGTCTAAGCTTGTCAGCAAATTTGTTAGACAAGAGCGATTTCCGCGAAATCCGTGTTGGGCAACTGTAAAAATTTATTTGCTCTGCAGATGTTGCACTATTTCTCCGGTTATCATTCGCTCAAAAACGTTTGATACCAAAGACAGCAATGTCACCGGTTTGCAATTTTCAAATTCAGAACGACAAACACCTTTGTAAATGAGTGTTAGTTGTCCCACTTTCCAGTCATTTGGCATCACACCAGCTTAAATAAAATTATTAAACATACATGATAGAGGTTCAGCGAGCTGCGCAAGACAGGCTTTGAGCAGCTTTGTAGTTATCTTTTCTGGTCCTGGAGATTTCTTTACGCTAGGTGCTGCGCTAACTCCCTCGGATAAATTAATACTTCACTGAAGGTAGGTTGGTTGGTCAAAGTGATTGGATCCCGATCAAGCTCCGTGGATTTCAGTGCAAAATCCAGCGTTCTGTTAAGTGAATTCTGTTATGTTGGACGAAGATTTTAGGGTAAAGACTCATGGGTTAATATTAGTTCTATCGATTACGAGTCTATATAAGAGCTTCGGATTCTGGTGCATCTGAAAAATCAATTGCAATTGAAAAGACTGTTTATCATATCGTATTAAGCTGATAAAGTTGTTTCGCAGTGGGGTAAATTGTACCTAAAAATCACTTGTGTTTTAAGACTTGTGAAACTCTTTTGCTATTGCCATCTGTTTTATCTAATTTTTAGCCCTGCTTCGTAGCATAAAGTTATTAATTTGAGAAGTTTCCTTCAAAACGAACGTTGAATGTTCCTACAATATAGATTTCAGGCGCTGTAAGAGAGAGCGTCAATAACTATTCAGATCGTTGTAATCAAGTTGTGCGAAACTATTGCTTTGTAAATCGGCACAAAAAGCACGGTAGTTTACCCTTCTGACACTTTTCGTTCCGTTAATGTTGCGCCTAGCGCTACAAACGTACTCGAATTCTAGGATGACGTGATCAGACAGACAATGTCTGACAATGAGGCGTGGAAGCACGTTTCTGTTATAGCGACTATATCCGTATCTTTTTATTACGTATCTCGTACAGATCGATTAATTTGTTGATAAAGCTATTTGCGTCGGTATAGATGCCCTTGGTCTTATTTTTCGTGAGTAATGACGGGGTGTAAACTGAAATTATTGGTCAGACTTCTCTGGATTTCAACTTGGAAAATGTTATTGGGTTTGAGCTCTGGTAGTTCCTATTATCAATTGGGTGCGAGTGTATCCTTGTTTGTGTTGACATTGATTAAGTGACATAATCGGAAATTGGATCAGGTTTTCGATTCGGATCTTGATCGGTTACGGATAGAGCGCTATTCGCATTATTTCGCCGGTGTATTCATCTCCAGGTTTTCTTGGTTGATCCATGTCCCCTACCCTCATGATTGTATCGGCTCCGGGATCAAATAGAATAACATTTTGGGAACTTGTTTCAAGGTTTCATAGTGCATCTTATTCTAACGGCTATAGCGCTGTTTAACAGGATCACTTTCTGCATATTTGGACCAAGGCCATTTTACTTCGGAGATCGTGGTGGACAGAAAACATTGATTGCAAAGTTCCTCGAAATGTTATTTAATTTAAACCAAGAATATCCACTGCTTTCAGTCGTAGCTAGCGCGTGTCGTACAAGGATTCAAGAATTCAAGGATTTATGGTTAAAAAAGTTAATACTTTACAACACCACAGGATTACAGTATGAATAAAAACCTGAAAAATACAATAGTATAAAAGCAATAGTGAGTATCAAATGTGAGGCTCACGAATGTTATTCTTTTGCATATGTGAGTCCAATTTCGCTTCAACCGCCGCCAGGCAAGGAGAGTCCACCACATGTTGAGGTAGGGAATTCCAAAGAAATATAGCACGTACGGCGAAAAAATGTCGCCGACAATCAATAAGGGAACTTGAAACGTAAAGGGATAAGGTATGTCCGCGTGTTATTTTCCCATCACACACCAAGCAAGTGTTTTAGTGAATGTCCTCCGGTAGACGCTATAAGTCGGAATAATATCGCGTCGTATCCTCCTTTCGGTAAAGTTGCATAGACCTAGACGTCGCAATCTTTCGGAACATCTACGTAACATTGCGAAGGCCCATCTCTAACTTCGTTGCTCTATGATAGATTTTATCTAAGTGAGCAATATCTTTTCGCAGCGAAGGAGCCCAGACCTCTACTGCATACTCCATCGTGAGACGAAGGTAGACATTCATTATCCTTGGTAACGTTACAAGAGAGAATGATTTCGACAATGATTTCGGTTTTGGCGTTTCTTTCGCACCGCATTGTGTGCGGTCCATTTAAGCAATCGTAGTTTGTCGTGGTGCGGCAAATCACGTATTTTAGTGAGCCGATTCAATGAAGTGGGTATAACATGATTTATTTTCATCATTTTGCGCAAGTCATTTCACGACTGAATATCGTGCTGCATCCGAGCCTAATGTAGTGAAGCATCAGGTTCTGGCATATTCGTACATATTAAACTTAAGTTTTGGAAACGGGTTTCTGTTCGATAATTCGAATTTTGTGGAGTGCATCTACTTGCAATCTTTCCGATAGATAGATATGCTGTAAACTAGCTGGTCTAGAGATGCGGCGTGTAAGAATTTGGTGTTTGTGCCGGGTTTACATAATCGCTAGTATTATTTATGTGCAGGTTTCGGGAAATCACGTTGTTGGGGTCATTATCGTCGACTTTGTCGATGTACCGTATTTTTCGGACTATAAGGCGCACATAAAAACACTAATTTGTACGAAAAATTGGCAGTAAACCATCATATTCCGGTGCGCCTTATGTATGCATAGTGTATGTTCACAAATACTCATTTGATCAGCGATATCTTTCTTATTGACCAATATGCAACTCTGAATTATTCCTTGTAAGAGTTCAGAGGACGCTCGTTTCGTGTGAGCTTCTATCAAAGAAACGAGGTTATGTTCAATTTTTTTAAAATATGAATCAATTGTAAAAATTTGTGTTTCTAAACTCAGTCCCTGATTTGATGTTTATCCATTTGCAGTTCGCAGACGCCTCGTGAATTTCTTCTGCATTCGGAGCAGATATAGCAAACTCCCGTGATAGAATCGTCTTTGATTACACTTTTCGCTTCCTCCGTCAATGTCGTATTGCAGCTAGCATGGATTTTTCCAGAGCAGGCAAGGTGTTACTTCGCAGCTATCCCTTTCGTACAGCGTTTAAAATTTTGTTGTACGTCTTTTTGAGTCATCGTTTCGCGCTTATGTGAGGTCGTGTGTGTTTCTGTGTCCAAGTTAACGGGAAGAGAATACTTCGTCTAGACGATGTAATAACCATCGCTAGTTTTTGATGAGTTGAACTTGATTCATGGGCAGGTAGGGTCGGATTCGCAAAACCAGACGAAGATTATATCCAAGACGCTGAGCTTCACTATCGACATACAATGTTGTGAGAGAGCTAATATGATGCAGAATGTTAAGCTCTTCAAAATAGATATTAATTGAACTCAGAGAGAACTAATAGAGAGAGAAATAAGACTGTTGAAAATTGCACGCGTGGATATTAGGACAAATGTTTCCGGAATTAGAAAACATCAACATGTTATCCTTCTGTTGAGCAAAGATAATATAATTCGATCGATCCTAACGAGACGATCCGAAAAAAGTTAAATTAACCGTGTATGACTTCGGAAAATGTAGTAATTCGCGAAAGTGTCATTGCGTAAAATTTATTCAGGCCGTTCGTAATTTCTCTTAGATGAGCAATAATGAGAGCGAAACTCGATTCTAGTGCTTCTAATTTCGACAGCTGTGATCAACTTTGCGAATATTCAAAGAACTTGGTGCGGATGAATAGTCACAAACAAAAGGCCTTAACTATCATAAAATTACATCAAAACAACTATACCTATCAGATTCAATCGGGGTTAGATTACGCTGTATCTAATGGGAGCACATAATGAGGATGTAAGATAGTTTTGGTGACCAAAACAGATTTTTCTGGCTCATTCTCGACTGGTCGTGCCTATAAAGCTACACAAAATGTGCCACTATGGAGAAACATTCAGGAAGCTTATTTGCAATCGGACAAAAGGTGGACGGTAGCTCAGACCGTGATGCGCGATAATATAATTGTGATGGTCCGGAGTTTGATTTAAAATAGAGGCAGATTATATGTACTACTGCTGAGCTCTAATATTAGGGAAACTGGAATACAGTGCTTCAAATTTTTGGCCGTTGTGTTCAACTTTTTGAATATTTCAAAGGAGTTGGAACTGATGAATAGTCGAAAACAAAGAGATAAATGAAATTAAAATGGTTCAAAATATCTATCCGCATGGATATATAAATGATTCTAAAAAGAACTGAAATATGTTATTTCCAAATTTGGTAAGATTTCCATTAAAAGTATCCATGTGATCGCAATGAGAATTATGACCACTTTGGCCTCGTGGATATGACGCTTGCCATTTATTCGACGTTTTTCGTTCGAACATTTCAGGATTTATACAATACAACTTATAATGCTTCATTTTATACAGTTAAAGATAATCTTCAAGCCTGTTAGTTTAAAAGTTTGATCAGGAATGAGAAGAATTGTCTTTGTCCTCAAAAAACAAAGCATGCTTTGTGATAAAACCTATCCTATTATGTTTTATAATTTTTAAAATACAGATTTTTTCTACGATGGAGTACATAGTGTTTTGTATCTTAATTTTTGTGTGATTTTCCAACTTGCACCAAATTGATGTGAACGAGTATTTGACTCCATCAGCATAATTACTTACTAAGTAAATGGCCTCGAATTTCAATACCTTTATAAAACAAAATTGTGCTTCGTGCTGATTGTCACTGGAACTTTGCGGTTCTTTTTTCACACGTAAAACAAGCAGACTCACAATTGAAAATATGCAGTGTCCTATTGTCTAGTTAAGGTATTGCTTCCTTGAATTCTAGTTCTAAAATTATTCTGATATATGACTTGTACTACACCATCCGCATTTAATCTTTTTCTGGCTAGCCAGAAATATGTAATTCATGATATTCAGAAAACTCGCAACTCAACTCAGAAATGTTTATGGTAGTAAAAGCAGTAAGCTTAACGATAACCATATGATGATTGGTATATGGAGTAAAATTACAAAATCTCTCAAAAATCAATAGGTATAATGGTATACCACATGATTCGTCATATACTCATTCAGTTTAGAAGCGAAAACCGTAACAGATGTAACAGTGTGTGATTTCTGCTGGCCAAAAGATCCAAGTTAAACAAATTCTTATCGAGAAAAAATTACGACGAATATCCAATCGAGAACGCGGAATGCTCAGAGCATTTGAATGTTTTCGTGTTCGAGTAAGGCCATTGGGATATAGCAAATGTTTAAGGTGATGGTTTTCCGTATGCAGGATTTTGAATGTCAACAGTAGGTCACTACGTATCCGTCGTTGGGTAAAATCGTGTATGTTCAATTTTAACATTCGCTCTGTGAAAGGTAAATTTCGTGTACCGCGAGACCAACTTTGTAGCAGGATGATAAATCCTGTCGAGCAGTTCGAAATCCTTCCTCAGCCATGGTGCCCAGGCTTGGATGGAATATTATATAACAGGACGTATATAAGTATTAATTACCCGGGGCAGGATTTCGTGCGTAAAAATCCGGAATATTCTCTTGAGAAGACTCAAGATTCGGCAAGCTTTATTGTATACCATCCGGCAATTCTGTCCAGGCTTAAGGTTAAACGAAACCCATATACCGAGATCTTTTTCTGCGGTGGTCCAGACGCGATCTTGCGTGCCAAGCTGATACTTGTGGTGCAGAGATTTTCCAAGCTGCAGTATTTTATATTTCGCAGGGTTAAATGGTAAATCATTTAATTGGGACCAACAAAATAAGGTCACAGATCCCGTTGTAATGCTATACAGTCATTAACAGACCTCACACAATTCCATATTTTAATATCATCGGCAAATAGTATCAAGTTTTATTCAATATCCTCTACTATATCGTTCATATACACCAAGTATAGAAGAGGTCAAAGCACCGAGCCTTGCGGAACTCCACTCGTGACGTCTATTTTTCTAGATAAGGTGCTGCCAACGCGAACTTGAACGTGTCTATCAGTAAGATAGTCCCTTATCCAATTCAGCAACATTCCCGTTATTCCATAAACCTCGAGCTTTTTAATTAAGATGTCATGGTTGACTCTACCGAAAGCTTTGGAAATATCGATGTAGCAAGCATGTACAGCCTCACCTTCGTCTAGTGCCTTGGTCCAATCACCGAACGTTGTAAAAAGGTTAGATAAACACGCAACGATCTCTTCAAAAACCGTGTTGTGCTGCGGTCGATATATTTTGGTTTTCAAAATGTTCTCTAATGCGCGCAGTCACAATGCGTTCCATTAATTTATAGATCACCGGAAGTAACGTTACCGGTCTATAGTTTGCTGTGTCTGAACCGCTACCGCCTTTATAAATAGGATTTATCATCCCTGCTTTCCATTGCGGTGGTATTTTTCCTGCATTTAAGCTTAGATTGAATAGTGAGGTGAGCAGTCAAAGCGACGCGACACCTGCGAAGTATGGCGCGGGTAATTTTGTCTGCGCCAGGGGACTTCTTTTTGTTTAGTGGCAAAATTCCGCCCAAACATGTATTCGTTGATAGTCATTTCACTTAGTAATTTGAAATGTGGCGAACTTGATGAAACTTGATATGGTATACAACGCTTGGTTTTGAAGACAAAAATGAGTGAAACGTTGCTAAAGCATCGGCGGTATCTTGGGCAGTGTGGGTCAATCCATGAGGTGTTAATACAGAGAATACACCTGGTTTGATCTTTGATCGTTCATTAACTATCTTGTAGAGAAGCTTAGGGTCTTTTTCCATTCTCTTAACACCCATTAGATCTGATGGGAATTGTTGTTTAAGCGAAGTTTGGAGATTATGTTGTTTATTTTTGTGACTA
>JACCGJ010001350.1:0-13355 GCA_013407085.1 Atriophallophorus winterbourni | reverse complement strand
TCTGTTCGGGTGGGCGACTACAATAGATATTGCTGGCTTCTTATGAGTTACTCAAGACTCGCTTAACAGCTAACCATTTCTTCGTTCTACTCCGAATAACAAACTGGTTGTTGTAGCTGCATTTGTGTGGTACAAAAATCGAGTTTTCGTAAATCTTCAAATTCATATAATTTAGAAACGAATTGTAATATGAGCCAGAATCCATTGAATCAAACTCATGAGTGTGTGCATCCCGGAGACTAATATTTAAGGATTCAAATTGTATTTTCCTTATGACTTTCGTCTGTTCGCTCGATCGTTCCGCACCAAATACATAATCAAACAAAAGCACCACATGATCACTCTTTTCCAGTGGTATCAGGTATTGTATATCCTCTACAGCGGTTGCCTCAGGCGTTGAGACAAGGTCAAGGGTTGAAGGTTGGTCAAGACCCCGCCAGCGAGTTGGCTGGTTAACATGATTGTGTAGTGAAGCAATTTCTATAACCTCCTTGAATTTATGTTCAATCGAATGCAGGGAGTGCTCACCTCTTGAAAACAGATGCGGGAGATTAAAATCGCCAATGATCAGCAATTGCGTAGTCTGGCATCTTGTGATGTGTTGCAAGGATTCGATTAGCTTATCATTGAATGAGCTTTCGGATGATGGCGAGCGGTAAATGATGCCGATCGTACATTCATCTCCATGGACTAGTTTTACTGAACACCACATCGTATCAGGAAGGCTGAGGTCAGGATGATCGATGACGTTACACTGCGCTAAACGTTCGTGATAGTAGACTGCGACTCCACCACCAGATCTTCGATCGCGATCGCGACGGAGTAGTGACATTTTCGGAATCAAAAGCTCAGCATCAGTCATGCAGGGCTGGAACCAAGTCTCTGTAACTGCAACCAAATCGGGTGAAAGTCTATCACAAAGCTCACATAGTTCAGCTAATTTGTTAGTTAAACACTGAGCATTTGTATATATGCACTTGATCGTATTTATCTTACACAATGTCGGATCGTGTACTGTAGCTATTGGTCAGACGCGCGATGAGTCGAACCCTTCTAGTTTTTTGGGGTAACAATTTGACCATCAGTAACAAGATTACAGTCAGCCTGTGGTTGCGATGGTTCTCTGGGTTTCAGTGAGGGAACACGCTTGGGCACACTTAGTCTCACGTCTGGTAGAAGTTTCGAGCGGACAGATTTTCAGTCTGTATTCATAGCGATAGCCATTTCATTCGTTAGAAAAGTAATTTTCAGAGGACTAGGCCCATTGCCTTTGTAGTTGGAGGATCTGGGTATCCTAAAAGTGTCTACGACAAAGGAATCACGAGATCCAATAGCATCGGCAATGTATAACCATTGCTTCATATCATGTTGCTTTGATTCCGAAGTTGATACTACATCAACACTTCCGGGGACACCTTAGGAATATTAAACTACGTGAAGTAGAGTGGTCTCGACAAGTGGATTGACCTTTTTTTCATACCAGGGTATGTCAGCTTGGACTCGGCAGGTCAAACCGGGACAAGCACTGAGTTGATACGCATTGAGAATGACTTCTTCCATTTCAGATTTAGTTCACAATATCACCCTTAATAGGCGCGGCCAGTCTACATGTGGGGAGTCTTTATGCCGAGTTAAGCGCGTCATCGACGTAGGTACCAAATCTTTCAATCCCACGTGTGTACAGAGCTTAGTCCATTCCTTCATCTCATGTGCTTTCTTTGCTGAAAAAAGTGAATCTGTCGATTCCGGGATATTTGTGCAGATTACGCTGAGAGCGATATGTGTCTTAGTAGAATGAGCGGTAAACTTGCTTTTTGGGGGGCCCGGATCTAGCAACTAGACGACGGGGAGTCATGGACAAAGTGTCCACAATTTTACCAGATGAGGACCTAGGTAAACAGGGTTCAGTATGTCCATCTTTATTAACTCCGGATGAGCTCTCACCACATTCAGTTAAGGAAGCAGTTATTGGTGTATTTTTCTTTTCCTTTATGACTTCAGTAACATTTATTTCGGGTCGAATTGCGTTGGAGAGTGTATCTACCAAATCACTTTAAATGTTTCCACAAGTTTTCGTTAGCAATTTTCCAAAATTTCTATTCGAGATTCCGGGTTTGCCACATGGGTAGGATTTGTAGTCGCATCACTAGGCTGTTTACTTCGACATTGACAACATACCTAGTAAACACCGGGTAAATCAACGTTGTTAATAAAAGTTATCATTTCCTGCGTTATGGCATTATCACATTTGGTATGTATTTTACCCAAACACTCAAAACATTTAACTACGTTGGATCTGGCACATTTGACACGCATCACGTGCTGCCTTCTTTATCTGGGTCATCGAGGTCATCCTTCGCGTCATTGTTACAATCCAACGAGTGATGAGTCAGTGCGCTTGGCGGTGCAGTTGTTTATCGATCGGTAACTACTGGTGGAGTGAATGCGTTGGACCGGAGTGACGCGATCCAAGCGGTAAAATGCGAACGAGTTGGATAAAAGTGATGCGGTTGAACGATTTTCGATCTGATAAAGTTAAAAAACTATCCGTCAATTCGAAATGATGTGATCTTCTCAACAGTATTCGAACAGGAACAATATTCTGAATCGCCTGGGATATTGCACGCGTCGGTAAATTTGGGTTAAAACTTAAAAATTGAATTTTCAAGAATTGCTCGAAGTTGAAACGGATATATTCCGAAAGAACAAACTGAGACGAGTTCAAGGATATATGAACCGTCCAGCTGAGACAAACGAGTGGGGAAATAAATCCAAAAGTATGAGAGCACAAATTTATGCGTCCTCACAGCACGTCAGCAGACTTACCATGGTTTGGAGCGAAAGTCGTCGCAAAAATCTCGAAAAGAAAGTAATCCAAGAATGTTGTAATTCTAGGTGTTCCGGAAGATGGTGCTGACGAAACATCTCAAGAAAAGTCTGAGCACGATCACAAACGGTGGAAATATCTAGCCGAAAATATTGGTATTAAAAATGCCATACTCGTGGATGTATTTAGGATACCGAGGTCTGCCAACTATAAAGGGCAAGGTCCTAGACCTTCTTCACGACCGAAATGACCGATAGTATCAAACGAGGATGAACATCTAATAGTAAAAACCTACCCAAAACGACAAGTCGAGCTTGCCCAGGGTAATCGTCGAAAGCAAGCAAACGGATAGTACCGACCCATAAACGCCTAGTGATGAGGTTCAACCTGAATTTCAAGCGATAGCTCCAAAAACTTGACCATTTTGACTAAAACCGAGTCGGCCCGCTGATAACGTTCCATGATTTGAACACCATAAATTTTATAAGATGTTTATATACAAATGCGCAATGCCTTCCGAACAAATTAGCTGAGTTAACCGAGATATTTTCACGCTACTCACCTGAAATTTATCGCCATTACAGAAACATGGTATTCTTCCCAATTGATTGAAACGAAGATATCCATTCCAAATATGAATTTCATAAGGAACGAACGATAGAGAAGTGGTGGTTGTGTTGCTCTTTATTATCATAATCGAATCCATTGCCAACCAATAGACAACACAGAATTCACGCTCGAGGATAAAATTTTGTGTTCTTTAACGCTGATGTCTGGTGAAGTTTGCATTATTGGTGTGGTCTACGGGTCCCTTCATCTACGGAATCGTACAACGAAAGGTTGATCCAATTGCTTAAGCGATTAACTAGCACACAGCAAGCAACGAAACTTATTATGGGTGATTTTAATCTGTCCACCCTTTATCTCAGGGGCGATCACTCACCACAAACGCTAGAATACCGATTTAGAGAAATACTAGATTCAGTCCCGTTATACAACCATGTTCACGAATGCATCCGGAGGAGAGGTTATGACCGCCCCTCTGTCTTGGATTTGGTGTTGACATCAGAAGAACAATCTATCGAAGCGATCGAATTTCAGGCTCCGCTGGGTCTTATTGACCATTCAGTGTGCGTGTTCGACTATGTTTGCAGTACTCAGCAATCGCATGCTCCGAATGAGGTGGTTCGACGGGTAGATAAATTGGCCCTGAGTAAATCGCTTGTGCAGATTCCGCATTTTCAGACGGACAACATAAACCCTGACTCGCATTGGAATGAACTTGTAGGTATTCTGAAACTGAAGATAGACGAGAACTCGCAATTCGTTCATAAAAGGTGCGTACATGAACTTCGTTTTGTTGTCCACAGAAGAACAAAAATGTGGATAGCACTGAAGCGAGCAGCGTGGGTGCAGCATAAAGCCAACAATACTTCTACTTCTTGGCAACATTTCCGTATGTTAATGCACTTATTCGAAAAATAAACTACGTGAAGCAGACTGGTCTCGACAATTTAATTGACCTTTTCTTTCCAACCAGATTATGTCGTCTTAGACTAGTTAAGTCAAACCGGGAAGTAATTCGGTAATTACGTATTGAGTATGACATCTTCAAGGTCAGATTTAGTACGCAATGGCACTCTTAAAAGAGTGACACGGACAGAAAAAAAATCTTCTACTGTTCATCCGGGAATGGGGTACCACCAGCAAATATTCATGGGTCCGATAATTTATCGTATCTCCTCGCGTGAACGAATTCTGTATGGGTATGAAAAATTTAGTAAAGTGTGATAAGGTCTCCTTTGATTCGTCGATAGGTAATGTCTAACAGATTCGGGTGAGCTATACTTCCTATATAAGGCTCGTCTCGGGTGTTGAGATCTATTTTTATTAAGCGGTGATAGATTCGCTGCATAAGGTCTACATTATTATTAAGCCACGGTGACCATGACTGCACAGCGTGTTTCATGACTGTTATCAGGTTTGTATTCATGATCCTTGGGAATATCTTGGGCGAAAATTTCCCAAATACCCGTTTTAGTAGATTTAGGACACGTGTTGCTATTTTAAAGGCACTAATAATTTAAAGTAACGTTTTAAGACGGTAGCATATCCAGACAACCAAATCTTTTTCTTCACTGAAATTTTCAAGGACATATGAACTCAACTTGATTTCTCACGTTCATGAGCGTGCATTTGTTGAAGTTAACGGCAGTTTGTTCTTTAACGACTAGCTGTGAAGCGTATCAAGATCTGTTTGTAATAGCAGACAGTCTTCTGGATTACGGATACAACAACATATCTTTATGTCGTCCGCAAATAAAAAAATGTTACACCTAAACATTCCCGTTACATCATTGACACAAACAACAAAAAGGATCAGACAAAGGACTGAACATTGGGTAACTCCGCTAGTTGCAGCGATTGGTTTTGATAATGCACCGTAAAACACGTACCCGGGTAGTGCGATTTGTTAGGTAGTCATTTAGCCAATTCAACAACTTTCCAGTGTTACCAAGCCTTTCAAGCTTCTGCAGTAGTAAGGTATGGTTAACACGATCTAGTGCTTTTGAGACATCCATGTAGCAGGCGTGTATTGCTTGCCATTTATCTCCTACGATTTTATCCATTCATCCAGCGTTATCAGTTAATTAGATAATCAGGAATAAGTTCGTAAAATCCATGGGTTTTGCTCGTAAGCAACTGCTTATTTTCGAAATGTTTCATTAGATCGTCAACAATAAGGCGCTCAAATAATTTGGAAACCACAGGAAACAGAGTAACAGGTCGGTAATTAGCTACATCGGGCGATTTCTTTCTATATAAAGAGGATATATTATTATGCGTTTCTAATCTGTAGGAATCACTCAATTTGTCCGTGTTTGTTTGAACAGGTGTATGAGTGGTTTATATAGCAAATTCGCATATCGATTCAATGTTATCGGGGTTATTCCATCGGCCCACGAGGCGTTCCAATGTTAGATTAAATAATGCTCGAAGAAAGCATCTCGGCTTGGCATTTATTTCACTCACGGCAACCGTGGTTCCAGGGTTAAATTTGGTATGCAATTTTCATGATCTCTCGGGCTGAATACCGATGAATAAAACGTGGCTATTTCCTCAGCAATTCTGATGCAGTTTGTGTTGATGAAGCTGATGTGTTCACGGACGCAACTGCAGGTTTCACCTTAACTTGATTGTTAACCATACGATAAATTATTTTGGGGTTGAGCTCCATCGTATCTCATATCCGTTCTTAGAAGTACACGTCTTGGATGACAAAGTTTTTAAATTTTCTCCTCAGTAAACCTTTAACCACTTTCGAGTTTAGCTTCTAAATTTAAATTCAAGTTTTTTCCAGAGTTCCAGAGGACACGTTCGAAGCTCGCTTCGATTGAATTGCTGAGATTATATATTACTCATACCTTCTAAACTCATTTTCCTTGCTGGTTTCCGGTTTCCGTTTATATCAATAGCAAAAACAACTTAACTAATATTATTCAAATACTCCTAGTGACGAAGCAGAGGATACATTATAATCCTTCAAAAATTATTTAACAGACTAAACAATAGAATGGGTTTCCGCGCAAAGGGACATTCTGAACTCTCGGACTAACGATTATATTCTGGTAGTCTCTCATTCGCAACTAAACAGTGGAAAATGTTTGATTCTGTCCGTGTCTTTTTCAATTGGAAGAGCTTTTGTTCTACGGCTACTCTTCCAATTTGGTTGCATGATTTTAAACAAAATTGGACGAGTTATCATTAATTCGTTTCCAGCGCCTTTATTGTTATATCTGTGATTTGATACTACTGGCCCAGCCATCGGTTCGGCAGAACATAATCGTAACTGAACTCGTCTATTAACCGAATAAATGAACATCACACAGTGAGCGAGTCAGTGAATATAACACAGTGAGCGAAAATCATAATTTAACTCACGTTCGATCTTCATCGTTGATTAATCGATAGTGCGTTCACTACCTATACAACATTTATACACTACATAATCGGATTAATCAGCGTACGATTTTGTATAGGGGACGAAATTCGGCATACATGTGATTTTTAATGTTATTATATTTTGATTTAAGTTAATTAATTTCAACATGAAGTTAAATTATGAACACCTCAAAAGTCCTAAAATTCAGGTTAAAATGTTACACACGCACACCTGTTTTACCTGTTTCAACATATTTGACATATAGCTCAAATTTGTGACAGGTTTCCATTCAAAAATTTCAATGTTGATGATCTAATGACGTTCCGTTCAACTTTCACGTACTAAAATTGTCCATTTTTATTATAAAAAGATAGAAATAATGACATAATGTCAATTTATTGATGTGTGCGTGTCAATTGGACATCTGTCAATCCATATTAACACATTGTAAGCCAAAGCACTTTCGCTATGTGCATAACCTTTTTCTATTATTCCTGAGAACACCAGTGAAGTCCAGAAATGAATACACAGTAGACTGAAAGCTTGTTTTTGGAATGAAGCAAACTTCCTTCAGATAAAATCTCTGAATATGCTGCGAATTAATCTGGAACGTCTGTAAACAAAATCAATAATAACAATAATAATAAAATATTATCATTTGCTTACAAAATTCGGTTCATGTCCGCTGCCGAAATTTCTTAATTTATGTAAAATTATCCAAAAAATGTTTGTATTCATGACTCAAGGTGGATAAATCTAATTATTTTCGTCATTGCCACCGTTTTTTAGTACACAATGTATTCAACATGTTGGAATGAATATAGCCTGAGTTCAACGTCCTGTTCACGTACTGATATTTTTGTAAATTTGTTCATGATACGTCGATTGTCTGTTTAATGCTTCATATTGAATAACTTCTGGTGTTTCAAGAAAGTTATTGTAGAAGTTGTACAGATAAAAGACGTTGTTTTGATTTTTGTTCGAATAATTCGAAGTGTTTTTCTCTGTATACAAATATAACAAGCGATGTTTAGTCGTAAATGAAAAATGGAACAAACGATTTGAAAAACTGGATCGATCCAATTTGCTCTTGAGTGGTCTATTAATTATTTCTAACTACCTACAAATTTTGATGAGTGCAAATGACACGAAACAGGGGTATGTGATCGAAAAGCAGGCATATGTGAGTTTTATCATTCTTATTCATTATTAAAAATTCCAATCTAAAATGGTTGTGCGGACACTTAGCCTGTCGGCAAATGACATCAAGTTGAAAATATGCTAAAATATATTTGGGACAGATCCAGTTATCATATTCATGAAAAGTAACTTTTGAACAAATTATTCGTTAAATTTTCACATCTGACAAATTTATCGACAGAACAATGCTTCTGATGTGCACCTCGGTGCATCATAGACAAGTATTCAGATCCATTGTTCGTCCTCCTTTAATAAAATGGAGTAAAATATGTAATGATGATTTAGAACGAGAACGTGCTCATCAAAAACCTGCATCGATTCATAAAATATGGCTATCCTAAGAGTTTTGAAAAATGTTGGTTAAAATACCTAACACCTAAAAAAAGAAAATTGGCGATCTACGTTATATATATATATACCCTATGTAAAGGGGTATCCGGAGCGATTAACGGGATAATATACGCAGACTTACTAAGGGTGATGATAGAACTCATTTGTTCGGCTTGGTGAAGCTCAAAGATAAGCTAACTTTAGTGAGCTCTATGAACCGTGTTTATAGAATCAAGTGTAAATAATATTCTCGTGTGAACGTCGGAAAGTATGCCAGAGAAATTCATACAAGGATTCGAGATCAAGAGTAGGGCATTAGGTAAAGTCAACAGGATGAGAGAATGTAGAAGTATAAATTAGAGATTTAACATTCTGTGACCATGTGGCCTCAATGTGGACTTTAACAAACCAGATGTATTGCGGCGTAGCATTGGGATTTATATTGAATACTTGCACGCGGACGCAGTTGAAATCACTGATGCAGGAACGCACGCGGTTTACAAGATTGACGGAATTCAAATTTATATAATATTGCACTCGGTACTGTGGCGGACAAATAATTATTAACGTAAAATTTTGTACAACTTTAATTTAATTTTAGAGGCTAGTTAACCATTGGCACAATCGTCACGCATTTAGCCGTGCACGTGTAAACCACTGCGTCAATTGACCTTGATTGATTTCACGCTGATTGAATGTGTCTTTTTTATTTACACGACATGACACCTCTGGAGTGAAGCGTGTTGCGGAGAAGACGTTGTTTTGTTTGAGGCTACTTAGCCGTGCCAAGTCCAACAAATTTTTCAAAAGGTTGATCTGGGACGTCTATAATTGAAACACTGGACTTGAGTTTCTTACTTATTCGAGCATATCAGCAGTACATATTCGAACCCATGACGATCACCATTGTTGTCCTTACCGCCTTAGCTACCGTAAACCGTTTGACTGATCTCAATTAAGCATTTATGAACCATTATCCAGACTGACACATTTGAGTAGCTTTGATTTTCAAACCAGTCATGAACGACACAGCAACAACTGTTGTGATCGTCCAACCGATCTGACTTACTTGTCTGGTCTTCCATTCGGATACGGTGTATGCTAACACCGATCATATCTGATGGGCATTTTTAATCGTTATGTGGAGAATACGAATTTTTTTATGTCTGTGACTACATATTCAGGCCAATCCAATCGAAATATACAAAAAGATTATCACGGCTATTCATACATAAAGGACTGAACTCGAGTATCGTTGTTATTTTAGCGTATCGTCAGTGCATATGTCAAACCCACGACCATGACTAATGTATTCCTTACGGACTTGACTACCTTCAAACATTGGACCGATCGCAAATGAGCGTTCATAAAACTTTTCCAGACTGGCACATTTGTGAGGCTTTGTTTGTCAACCCCTCGCCTTTCAATAGGCTGTTTATTGAGACGACCAATTGTAGGTAGTGGTTTGAGTGCTACTTAATTACTGATACCCTTGGTCTGACAAGGCTTCAGTGTCGCACTTGTATGGAAATATGTATACTAAGAGCGGTTTGTCATGATATGATTGAATCAAGTAAGTACCGAGTTAAAAATGATTGATTGCTCTGAAGGCACGCTTTATTCAATTCACATTTGCAGTATTAGCAAAAAGAAGTAGAGTATTAAGAGACGAATAAGTAACAAAACACAATCACGAAATGATAAATTTAATCGATGATGATCAATATATTTGAAACTTTCTTCAGAAACTCTAAAGGTCTTTGTACACTCGATGCAAATAATTCATTTTTACGAAGTTTTTCATTATGGTTCAAAGAAACATTGGTACATGGCCGATGTTCAAAAGTCTTGAATTTATCATGAAGGTTAGTTCAATAATTTTCTGTTGGAAAACATTGCGCATAATGAAAGCGTAGACAATGATTATTTTACCCAAACTAAATCCATGTCAGACTTTTTAGATTCCAGTAGGCCAACATTTCGTGGAAGATTAATTTAGATTTCATAATGACGTAAATTTTGTATAACGTGTTTCGACTTCTTTCTCTTGTCGTTATCTTCACAGGGATTTCTGTTCTTGGTTTATCTTCACTATAACTATTAATTGCTTTATTACATCAATATAAAATGTCTGACTTCGAACATTTTCCACAAACCATAGTCATTTTTCTTTCGTTTCCCACTTTCACTCACATTTTGTTTAGAGGCAAATTTTATATTTGCACAATACCCAATTTTAGCATACACATTTATAATGAATTTAAATCACTTTTGTTTCTCGACAAATCTTCAATCAAAATTTACATTTGCGCACGTGCCTACCGTACACACATCCCTTAACATGTTCCGTGCAATGTTCTCTTATGAGGTAACGTCCATACAATCTGATTCCGAATTTCTTGAAATAGTGGATAAATGGTAAACGCAGATTAAAATATACAGAGAGATTGTTGTTTCAACACTATAGGATTACCCAAATCTAAATGTGTCCACACGTGGTTGGGGAGATTTGAAATTTGATACGCGAAAACTCCTAATTCTGGTCATTCAAACTCCCCCCATTTCTCCTTTGCTCCAAGGCCTGCGAATCCGGATGATGCCCTCCATACCTGATGAGTCGATCTGCAGAAATGCAGTCGTGTGGTGTGGGTGTGATGGTTAGCATATTACAATAGATTTTTGTATTGTATGTACCACAAGAGTTTTGAGAAGATATATATATATATATTTCTGTTAATCGGTGCATTTAAAATATTCGGGGACTAGTGGTTAAGTCAAATTTGTCTACGGGCGCGTGAAACCACGGTGAAAAATTCACTAACGGTGGTAAACTGTTTCAGGGAAAGCATACGCGGCCCGATTAAAAGTTCCGGAGACAGTTTAATAGTGAATATGGTAAGTGGAAGATTAGATTATGACTGCGTATCAGGAGCCTGAACCTAATTTGAAACAGATGTCACTGTACGTGGGACGCCTTGTGGATTATTCAGAATTAGGTCGCCTTGGATGCGACTTTCAAAATGTTAGATAATGCAATCCAGTAAACAATTTATTTGCCGGACGATAATTCATCTAAAGTAGGAAGATGGCTTTTTCAAACCATGCTGCATCATAATTAACTCTGATTGAAAAACTAGGCAACCCTCAACAGTGTTCATCTTCATACAAAGATTTATCTGGAACAAATTTCGACCGAGTACAGAACCTAGTGGACCACTGCACAAGGCTTTAATAGTTCTAAGAATTTCGTCTTCTTTTCTTACTTTCGCTTTGATTTCAGGCAGATAAATTGCGAAATAAGCCAACAGACATCTAGTGATGCATCCAGCATCTTCAAAAGCAGTACTGAGTGATCAAACGTTGCTTACTATCGAGACAAATAAGATATGGCGGGTCGAGTGCAATTTTTTTACTTTACCTGGTATGACAACCCCAATTAGTCCTAATATTGTTACATTTTTAACGCTCTAAAATTTAGTTTAGTAGTGTTATTAATATTCAGCTTTTAATATGATCGAAATCTGAGCTTTCGACAAACCTGGGTTATTCACAAGATGAGTCTCGCTGGCTCCCTCAATTTTAATACTGATTACTCTGAGATATACAATATCACCAGTGTCACGCGGTCGCATTAGATTGTGCTACTATTTTGAGGATACATTACTTTTACACATCTACCGGCGTAGATATTTTATACCGCATTTGAATCCTCATCATTCAAAATATACCACTCCCGTGATGATATTCAAGAATGCAGCCAATAGTGATTTTTGGGTTCTACCCATATCGAATATACGTATATATACATAAGAAATGGAACATAGAATGACATTAAACAGGTGACTAGCTTTGCAAAATAAATCGGCAAAATATATCCATCAAATACAGACAGTATTATTGGGATCCGTTGTTGTTGTTGGCCTCCTAGGGTCGATATCGACCATGGATGTACATCACAATCGCATGAATCTTTATGTTTCACAGCTTTTGGAATGACTGAACAGTCCGATTCAGGAGGAACAATATCTCCCGCAGCGCTGTCAAGGATAGTCAAAACTCAGTGGCATTGTATCAGTTGCACGCTGGAGGCGTGATCTGCGTTCAGCAGCAAAGAGCTGTATCTGCTCCTCCCCAGCTTGCAGACGACGCTTTACACAATACCTCAAATGTGAGCTGTCATATGCAAGTTTTTTCTTACTCGCTGGGTCAATGCCAAGTGTTTTCATATCTCTTCTGCAATCGTCTTGGTACCGCAAGTGCGGTCTGTCCAATGGTCGATTTCCTAGTTGCAACTCACCTTAGAGTAGATCTTTCAGAACACGACCATTTCCCATTCTGTAGACATGACCAAGCACCGCATGCGGCGCTGTCGCAATAGGGTGGAAATGCTCAGTAGACCAGATTTTGAAAGCACTCCAGCATTATTCATTCTGTCCATCCATGATATGTTGAAGATACGACGGATGCTTCGTAGATGGAAAGCATTCAGCTTCCGTTTGTGTCTTGAGTGGGTGGTACAGGATTTACTGCCGTCCAGTAAAGCATTCAGTACGCACACGCTGTATAACATCATCTTTGTCTTTACAGTCAGCTTGCAGTTATCTCAAACACGAGAGTTCAATCGGGACAAAATGACAGCTGCTCTGAAAATCCGCTTATTAATCTCCGTGTCTAGCGAGAGGTTATCCGCAATGGTTTAACCAAGGTATGTGAAATGATGTACTGATTTAAGCTGAAGGTTTCCAACAGTGAAGATGGGGGGCGATACAGTACCTTGACCAATGGCTTCGGTCTTGCTCATGCTGATTTTCAACCCAAAGTCTTTGCATGCCGACGACTGATGGTGCTCTTGGGAGTGAGCAATAAATGCTGCATCGTCGGCAAATAGCAAGTCACGGATTAGCACATTTCGTGCCTTGGTTTGTGCTATGAACCGGTTCAGGTTAAAAAGGTCGTCATCACTTCGTGTGCGTAGATAAATGCCTTCTGTCCTCGTCCTGAAAGCGTGCTTTAGAAGCAGAGCAAAGAAAATGCCGAACGGCGTGGGAGCAAGAA